>CAUYON010167856.1:0-33560 GCA_963573935.1 Arctocebus calabarensis
GTTCGAATCCAGCCCCCGGGCCCGCCAAACAACAATGACGGCTGCAACCAAAAAAAAAAAAGAATATACATTTGTTCAATGTTCTCAGTTTTATAAGTTTATGTAAACTATATGTCCATCTCCACTGAATGATCTTACTCAATTACAGCAATACTGTTAATTCTACAGGGTAGAAAACATGTGTCAGTACATCGTAACATCATCAAGTCTTATATTCAAGTTAAGTGAATGAATAAATATATTAAATTGATGATTTAGAATTGTTTTATCAGGCAATAAAAAGGCAATTTAAAAACATTGTTATTTTCTAATGTAATGGATGATATTTTCACATTCTTTTCATTAGAACATTAAGATAAATCAAATGTTATGCAAAGGATCTATAGCTCATATTGAAACAGACAATTTTATTTATTACATAAATTTTTAACATTTGTATTCTGTTCAATGCATTTCCAAATAAAATTTTAGACTGAAAACAAACTAGGGAGCATGAATTTAGAGTATGTAGCATACTCATACTTATGATACAAATGTTATACATTCTGAAAAATGATAAAAATGGTTAATGAATATTCTAATGTATCTATCATTAGTATATGCTCTATAGAACTATAATAAAAATGAACATAAATAAAAATTTACAGTCACAATTAGTATATTTATTATATTGTACTAATATAACCTTATTTTGTAGTTGACTTTTAAAACATTTTTCAAATTTAACTATTCAATAATATGTTTATTTTAATAATATTAAATTAGAGAAGTAAATACAATAATAAATAATAGAATGATTTTGAAATGTTTCTTCTTTTTCTATTGTCTAAAGGTCTGGCATGATCTGTTTTCTTGAAATTGTCTTCAATTTTTATTTATAAAAGTAAATATTCTCTAATTTTTGAGACTTTGGGGAAAAAAAAAGTTAATTGATGACTCCACACTGAACCTCAGAGTCAAAGCATTCTATGATAGACATACTTTTATCTGACAATGTGAATGTTACTTTTTTTGCATTATTATTATTATCGCTCAATATTTCGTAGCAGTAATTATCTGATTTCTTTTCCGAATATATTTATCTTCATTTGTTCTTTGTGAGGTTTTTTTTTCTAGTCCTTATCTTAAACATTGTTATTGTTATTAAATTTTAAGCCTCTTTAATTTTGTGAAGGCAAAAATTGAAAACCAAATAAACATATGTACATGTAAAAAAATAAAAAAGAGAAAACATTATATAAAACTTTAGTAAATGTAGGACATACTACAATGCTAAATCTTAGTAAGAATTTAATCAGGTTTAACTGATGATTTGACTGAAGGAGAAATAAGATCTGTAAATAATCTAGTCAAACGCAAACTATGGAACTGTGAACATAACAGAATGTAAAATTTAATTATATTTGTTTATCTGCCTAAAATTCTCCTGCATGTTCCCAATCTGAGGTTTAGATGTGTTTATGTACAATTTCTAAGAGAGAAAGAAAACCTGTTTGCTTAAAATTATCAAAACATCAGAGCAAATGGAAAAAAGACAAGCTGTGTTGTACTAGAGCAAGGATCTTTGACCCTTTTCTTGATATAATCCATTTACAGTAAAGCTCTGCCACCATAATAATTGTGAACTCCTCAAAAGTATAATAAGATCTATTAGCATTTATAATAAACTCTGAAAAGATTTTAAATAAAGATATCATGTAATATTTTAAAAGACTATCAAGAGTGACTATCTGAAATGTGTTTAGGTCTGTGCATACTATGATTAATCAATAATCTGTACACAAATAATTCTATAATGTGCCTTCAATCATGCATAACTGTTAAAGATTCAATAAAGGAGATGAGCTATCTCTCGGTGTATATGTAATTCTTCAGGACATGCTACCATAACCATGAGCACAATCAATTCTATTTGTCCTTTATTGATCTGCATACCTGAGATATTGGTGGTCACGTTGATGGCTGTGGCAGGCCCAAAGCCTTTGACTGTGCTGGCTCTTATGAAAAACTGGTATGTGGTTCCAGGGTGGAGATGCATAAAGACATGGTGTGTACTGTTCCATAAATTTGATACAGTCTGGGGAGGTCCAGCCACTGGGACTGCAGGATCAAATGATCTTATGCTACTATAGCTGACCTGTTTTAAGAAATATATTTCCTATTACACATATATCCAATGTTAGTAACAATAAATTGTAAACAAACCCTTTTAAAATAAGGTAGTGTGAAAGGGCACCCACACACTTCTCATATGTTTTCCTTCTCACTTTGTTATGGTTACTACTGTCATTCGGTATTTATCTTTCTCCTTCTCTTTATTTTTCACCATCTAACTACAGATATATCTAGAGTTATATCTGACAAGACAATATGCATAAATTAATTTACCTACACATGCATAAATACATGCAAAACCTTGTGGTTTTATGTCTTAACATACATGGAACATAGTGTGTTCAATAAATGTTTATTATTATTAACATATTTTATGTTTTGCCCAAGTCACGTAACGAATTGCATGTAAAGACTATTCAAATATGCTAACATAGTCACGAGGTCTAAGACTGAACTAGTGATTCTCATTCCCAGGATTTGTTCTCTAGTCACTAGAAATTTAAGCCTTTATGCTCTCTAATCAACACTGACCATGTGGGAAGAGAACTACACATGTGTGTGATTAAAATGTTCCTTTCAGTTTTTTTCTTTTTAGTTTCTCTTATTTGAAAAGATAATGATTTATATTCACATTTGACATGAAGCTCTGGAGTAGTCAGTTATAATGCACCTTGCTTTTTTGGTGTTAATACCTTACTCTGAAACAACTGACATTTAATGGCCTCTCCTATATCACAGTATATATGAGTTTCTTAATTTTATAAAAAGGAAAACTGGGATTTTTACGTGTAATTATTCATTACTATAACTGTCAGAAAGTCTGTGTAACCAGGATAATCCTGCTTCCCTAAAATAATAAAACAGCAACAGAAAGCATGCATTTACTTTATGATCTTGAAAATTCTAGATACTCTATAATGTTTATTTTGATAATCAATTTTAAAATCAAAGAGTTCACAAATTATGACAAAAGAGAATGATTCCAATCCTTAATCCTCACTTACTTCTTTTCCATTACTTTCCTCTAACTTTTTCCTCCCCCCCCCCCAATATTCCTTCAATCCACATTTCAATTAACTTCCTAGTTCTCACAATACCTCATATTGAGTGATGATTCCATTTGGATCCAAAGGTTCTTTCCAGTTTAAGAAAATCTTATTTTCAAACGATGTTCCTTGAAGAGATTTCACTGGTACAGGACCAGGCACTACAAATATATGCATTTTTTTGGTTATGAGAATTCCGATATCAGAAAAAGAAAAAGCAAATTGTGTAGGCAAGATAAACAAAATTAAACATAAAATAAATAAAAACACATTCTTAAAAAGAAAATAAACTATATGACCCATCTTCTGACTTTACTTTGATATATGGGAACATAAAGTAAGTCTATAGAATTGTACAGCAGAAAATGTAGATATGTAAAGTAATTTTTATTCAAGAGAATATTCTATCACCACTGAGAATTGCATAAATTATGTATTCTCATTTTCTCTGTTGTATACCTCTAATAACATGAAGATCTTATTTGTAATGTGTTTCAAGAACAGGGTTATATTTCCCTGAAAGATTTTTTGAAGATTATGATAATCCCCTAAAGAGTCTCCATAAACAAAGTTCATAAAACAATGAATTATAATAATAATTAGCACTCTTTGGACTCAAACGCCAAATCACACAGCACTGACTAGAAATGCCCATTAATAGCAATCTGATTTTTATAGCTTATGCTTATTAAATTTTCTATAATTTAAAAAGGCAATGTTAATATAATTTAAAAAAAATTTATACATGAGTAGGTTCAAATGTCATTGCTTTTAAATGAAAATCACTTTTTCAAAGCTAAGAATCAGCCATTTTGTAAAATTAGACTTGTTTAAAACTCAACAATCTGCATAACTACTTTTGAAGTATCATAGTACCAAGCTATGGCCAGATTTGCAAATGTCACATAATAGGCAACACTCAGCGGCAATGCCAAATCAGGCCTCAGTTTCTCTTGAAAATCACAAGACACTTCTGCTACAGGAAGTCCCCTTCCCTGGGTACGAACAAGTTAAGTTCTGTGGGTCTGTACTTAAGTTGAATTTGTATATAGGTTGAAACAGGTACATTTACCTATTACCTGTGATAGCCTTTGTTTGTAAGTGCAAGTTGTACATAACTTGGATGTTTGTAATTTGGGAACTGTCTGTATTACGTGTTTTCTTTTTATATATTTAAATACCTTATTTATTCACGTGAATATACGGTTTCTAATTCTGATAATATATTAAAATATATGCTATTGCACATTGCATAAAAACTTGTTTCCTTTTAAAAATATCACCTAAATATTGGACAAGTAATGTTTTCAACTAATATTTTCCCTTAATCGAATGTTTCAGTAAACTTCACCATGACAGTATCTGAAAATGTTGTTTCAAAGTAAATAGCAATTTTGTGAGGACTGAAATAAATTAAAAATCACTGGATCAAAGGAAATGTTGCTTCATGGCCAGCAGCAGCGAGAAATTCTGAATGACCTGTCACAAGAGTAAAGTTTATTTCTATTTCTAAGGTGACTATGGATGATGTTATGACCTCTGAGACAGGGAACATAATTTGGCACATTAATAGTAAATTCATAAAGGAAAGAAATCCACAATAAAAAGAAAAGAAGCCCCCGTTAAATGTCAGAAGATGTCCCTGCGTGTGTCAGAGGAGGGCACAGAGGAAAGGTAGTCAGAGACATCACTCCCTTCCTGCTTTGTAGTTTCAGCTCAGGCCATGCAGCCAGTCAACAGAAAGATAGTGACAGTCCCTCTGTGCCATCTGCAGACACTGCTGAGGCAGCCATGGGCATCGGTTTGCTTTTCCAGGGAGTACCTCTTGTTTCTGCTCTATCAAATGACATACACTTATGATTGTAATTAAGGAAAAGATATTCCTCTTTATATATCTCAAACAGAAAGTAGATGACAGGGGGTGGAGGGAGCAAAATCTCAATTAGTAAATTAAAGTTTATTTCATGGCATTATAACAGTCATGGTCCCCCAATACAATTTGGCCTCAAAATACTATGAAATAGAATAGATGTATTTCAAACTGTGACTGTTTAAAATGCTTACATAGGATCGGCGCCCGTGGCTCAACGGGCTAAGGCACCAGCCACGTACACCTGAGCTGGCGGGTTCGAATCCAGCCCGGACCCGCCAAAAAACAATGACGGCTGCAACCAAAAAAAAAAAAAAAATGGCCAGGCGTTGTGGTGGGCGTCTGTAGTCCCAGCTACTTGGGAGGCGGAGGCAAGAGACTCGCTTGAGCCCAGGAATTGGAGGTTGCTGTGAGCTGTGATGCCACAGCACTCCACCCAGGGCGACAGCTTGAAGCTCTGTCTCAAAAATAAATAAATAAATAAAAATAAAATGCATTGACAGAGGGATAGAATTGGAAAGCAGCTTCCCTTGAATTTTGTATTTCTATGCTCTTCTTATACATGTTATATTTTGTCAGTAGAATTCACTCCAAGTACCTACAGGTCACATTTGTAAGAGGGAAAAGTTTGTGGGGAAATTATGGGCAAGAGAGTGCTGTGCTACTTATTTTATACTTGGACTAGTACAGTGAGTGGATGAGAGAAAGAGTTACAAACACTTAGATGAACTACAAAACACACATAAAGAAGTGGGGGTGAGGTGTGGGCACAGACTAGTGGTATTCAATAACTCTCTACATTTGAAGGAAGATGACATCTGCATATATAAGAGACAATGTCTCTATGTAATTATGATTTGTGTTAATCAACATGAAGTTGCTAGAACCATTATCTTGGCAGTCTACAGATTGCAGGGAATGTCACTTCACATTTCCACATCAACAATTTTTAATGGAGACAGAATGCTGACTTTTATTCCCTATTTGCGATTTACATGAGTGCTGTTTCAGCTAATTTTTGTTGAAAGTTCTTTAAAATATAACTCCCAAAATGGACAAAAGAGGAAAGAAATGATATATGGGTGGGGCAAGATTACATTAAATAATCGTTATGGCCTTTAAGATGTAATAAATGTACATTTAAAAATAGCTTTGTATCTCAAAAAATGTTCCCAAAGCAGGCTTTTCTGCTGAGCTAACTTCATTATATTGATTTTTATGAATGCTGGAATAAAAAATGAAAACAAAACCTCATATGAAAAATTTTGCCCATGCGTTAAAAAATGTGTGCAATAAATTAAATATAAATTCTACCTTAGGGTTCTGGTGGGAAATCGTTCTAGCCTTGCTCTTGTGATTTATGGGTGTCCCCAGAATTATTTTCATTAAATTATATCCTTTTATTAGGTGGTTGATAATTTATTCCTTTTCCATGTATATAGGCCAGCAATTTTAGCAAGATTGACTTAATCAGATCATCATAATCCATCGATCTTTGCAACAACAGATTATGATTTAAATATTCTTTTCCCCCAAAGGAACATTAAGACTCATCAAGTAAAGACCAAAGCTCACATGTCCAGATTTGAAGACTGAGTTACTTGCAAATGCTTCATAAAAATTGTTCACAATTTAGTGATTCACAATCACTAAATGCTATGCGAACAAAACAAAATAAAACACCCTCACAAAAGAAGAGATTCACTGGTGACCACACTATGAAATAAGAAGCAGCTATTCAGTATCATTAAAACTAGTAAAAAATTCTATAAAAAAAGGTTACTACAATTAGGTTTGAAAATAATATTAAAATTAGAATATACAGCTAATGTCATTTTATTTTCACAAGACTTTTCTGGATAAAAAAACAAAAAACAAAAAATCAGCACAGTCCTAAGATTGATCAATGTAGGGCATAAGTTAAAATTCCAAAGCAATTCAGTCCCTGATTATTAGTCTAGTCGTATGTGTACTGAAAAATGCATTTAAAATCTGAAAAAGATTAAATAAGCCTGAGTGAATTCTATTCTTTGTGGGAAAGAAAGACAAACCAATAAAAAATACCATCAAAATGCATTGTATTGCTGGACAGTGATTGGCTAAAAAAGCACAAAACTCTTATAACCAAGTTATAACTCTTATAACCATTACCAATTAAGAAACCATGATTTTTTTTTTTAATTTTAAATGCAGGCAATAAAACATCTGACTACACCTTAACACCTGGGTTACAAAATGAGTAGTATGACCCATACACTATAATATATAATCCTGTTGATGAGATGCAGATTTTTCAGAGCCTTTGAATCTACAAGTATGCTTAGATTTTTCATTTCTAGCATGCCTATATGAAACAATTACTTTTACCCATTCTTGCATAAACATGTACTGAGTTGTGTGTAGGGAGGATGGAATATACGTGTGTGTGTATGTTCATATGTTAGGCCTGTTGCTTAAATGCTGAGGTAATCAACATGACAAATATATTTATCATAAGTAAGTTTCTGGTTTATTCTATGAAATTTTAGGAATATGAGAATGACTCCATGTATAATTTGAGAACTATATTAATTGTTTCCTTCTGCATCTGAGCTGAAGGAGGGCCAAGGGTTGTCACTTCTTTTCATTAAAACAAAACCACAGGGCCATTACCATTTTTCAGAGGGGGATTAGGAAGTATTTCTAGAAACTATGGCATATTAATCTATTTCATGGCAACCTCATACTTGGTAGGCACCTAAATACATCTGAGCCTAAAGTTCAAAAATTGAGGGAAGCAGGGAAAACCTGGTTATACAAAATATATCCTGTTTTCTGAAATACAAATAAAGATGTAGCATCACAAGAATGGAGAAGCATGAATCCTATGTATTCAATTTTGATATGAGGATAATTAATGACAATGACATGGTGGAGGGTGGAGGAAGGGGAAAGCAGAGAGAGAGAGAAGGAGAGAGGGGGTGTAGGAAAGGAGGAGCAGAGAGAGGGAAGGAGGGCAAGTGGGGTCTCGGAAAAAAAAAAGTGTTGCCCTGTCAAGCTCTTGAAAGAGAATTTTGGAGGGAGATGAAACCTCAGAAATCGCTTCCTATAAACCCATCATTTAGAAATGGGAGCTAAGCTTAAAGAGAACTTAAAACTCAAGATTCCAGATGCCCAGTTTAGCTTTGCTCCAGTTCAATTTACTAGATACAGCACACCTTTTATTCCTTATATGCCTTCATTTGTAAAGGAAATTTTGAAATGTATTGTGTTCTAACAAAAGAATACATTATTGTTATTATCAGAATATCATCATTGTAGAATTCTGTATATATATGATAAGAGATTTTGGTTGAATTAGGAAATATATTCGTATTCACATTATGATGTAGTATAGTGCTATAACAGGTGTCTATTCTATATATTATAATATTAATATAAATTTCTGTACCTATTATTTAATTATTCAGAAGTAACACACATAGAAATTAGGAAAGGTATACTTCAGTTACTTGAGTGACATTACATATAGAAAGGAGTTTAACTTGCTAATATCTAATAAAGGCCTTTATTTGGATGTGAAGATAAGAACTGGCACCTTCTTTTATGTTGTGACTTACATAAAACCATCAAAAAATAAATAGAACAGTGTTGCTTTCAAATTTTAGGAAAATAAAACCAGCTAGTATTAGTTTGTAAATGCAAAAACCTAAAGTTTTTATAGAGTCCATTTGCCAATAGGTGAACTAATATACTGCCATGAATAATAAAAATTACTTTTGAGCATTTGATATGAAAAAAATGTATTTAAGCTTTTAGTGCAGTTGCCACTTCTGTATCACTGTATAAAAAGAGAAGTCAACAGATGTACATTTCTTTTAGCATGTGGATGCTTCTCTGAAGAATACTGAGTTTCATTAAATGCTAACTTTTTCCAAAGTTAACCTCATCAAGAGAATTTAGTGGATTTCAGAATCCAATTTAGTACTGGGTAATCTAAGGAAAATATAAAGCAATTCTACCATTCTTGTTAGAATAACAAAGTGTGAGCATACCGTCCTCATCGGTTTGAATAATCGTTTCTTCACTCTCCTTCCTTCCCTCGGGATTGGTCAGGATCATCTTGAGGCTGACGTTTGTGTAAGGAGGCAGATGGCTCACCACATGCTGGGGGGCTTTGGGGTCCATGTCCAAACAGTCTGCCTTGCTCTCGTTGTGACCACGGAAGTAATGGTAGCAGATCGTGACATTAAAAGTGTGGCAACGAGTAATGTTGTATCCCAAGGACTCCCAGTCCACAGCAATGCGTCTTGCTTGTATTTCAGCAATCTTTAAAGTCTTTGGGGTGCGCATAGGTTCTAAAAAATAAAGTTGCAGATGGCTGTCAATTTTACCAGAAGTAATCTTGGAAAAATAAAACACTGAGTATGGTGTAGCACATTCAAATCTAGAAAATGTAGAAGTCATCTTTTATTTTCATTTGTTTTATTTATTTGTGAACTTATCCTTTAAAGTTTCTAATAAGGACTATGACTTACCAATAGAAAAATAAATGATGTAAGAGATCAACAATTCATAATACTTAGGAACTTGCTGGAAAAATTAAAAAACTGAACACGTGGCCACAATACCTTTATCGTTGTTGCTGTTCTTACTCCCTCATTCCCTGTCTTTCTTTTCTTTTGTTGTTGTTGAGCCAAGCAAATTAGCTAATATATCAAAATGGTTAAGAACCAGCACATTCTACTCTATGATTTATCATGTCACCAAGCTATGCTGTATACTAATTAGTCTAATTGTAACACTAAACTACCATTTACAAAGAAATGACATGATATTAATTAACACTAATTATTTCAGTAATGATGTTCATCAAAGCAAAAAAATTGAGAAAAATTACAAGAACATATGTGAATATTCACGTTGACTTCTTTCCTTATTTATCACTTTCTATCTTTTCCTAGAAAACACTCAGGTCTCAAGATCCATTCATCGTCACTCAAACCAAACTGAGAGGTGAATTTCCATTCAACTGGAAAATGCTGGCAGAACTAAACACTCCAAAGACTGGAGTCCATCCATCACTGTTTCCCAAGTGTATTCTTTCCTCATGCAAGACTAATTTTAATCGTTAAACTTAATCAAAATAATTACTCTATGAAAGTCATGGCCATAACAACGTCTACACAGTAAAGAAACCAGTATACAGCAAAACCTTAATATATTGATTTGACCAAAAGAACAAAGGCAAGGCAAAGGTCAAGGATAATTCACTAAAGATAGTCAACAGCAAAAAGAAAATCACTAGGGAAAATAATACTAAAAAAAGTCTAACTTGGGTATTTTAATGAATTTTTACTTTTGAGATTAAAATCATAGTGCTGTAGAAAATATTCCACATGTTATACAGATAGCAAGCCCATACTAGTTCAATGTATTTAATATTCAGTCTGAGATAAACTCTGGTGGCCACTTCATTTAAAACCTTAAAAAAACTATATACATACATGCACATTAGTCTTTGGTAGAATCTAATGCTTGGTTTTAAATATTAATTGTCAATGTTATGACTATTCACAATATCCATCCATGGTATTTTACCATGTTTGTTTCATGTGTCACCTTAAGCGTACAGGCTGGAAGAAAGTCATGGTCTCTCGTCACTTTTAAAAGTGCTCACTAAGTATGTATAAGTCTATGCTAACATTTCCCTCACAAGGCACAAGAGTGAAGTGATGATACTTTCAATTTAGTCTAGTTATGACTAAAATTACAGTCTTTGCTACAGCTGAGCACGAGTTGGGCCAGGCAATTCTATCTAGGATCTCACCCCCAAAATCCCCAGATAAACTGTTATTTTGCTACCTGCTACGCTATCAACCAGATACTAATTAGTACCCATTCAAAGATTAGGCCATACTTTATTCTAAGGGTGTCCAGAGTGAGAAAGTGAAATTTCCCAGGAAGATACCTGGAATGAGTATGAACAAGGAACAATTCCCAGGCAGCAGTGAGAACAAATCCCAATAAATACATGTGTTTACTCCTCTGTTTAATATTTTTTAGGCATAGCATTTATATACTTGTTTTCATATACCCCTAATTTTGAACCTGGCGTTTCTCCATTTGATTCATTTCTGTTTGCAAATCATCACTCTCTCACCAGTCTTTCCATTTTCTCTCATTATTGAGTTTGCAGTTACCCCACATTCTTACAATTTCCAAAAACATACCTGGACAGCTGATCTACTGTGAAAGGAGGCAGAGTAGTTCTGTGTCTTCAATTCTCACATATTTAAGGTTTGGCAAAAGAAATATACATTGCCCATTATGTAAAATCTACAGGTCTCACTTTGAGTAATGATTTTGTGCTAGTGCCTTTAAAGCCTACTTACTTTGGCATTCATTGTATTAAAAACTTTTACATAAAATCAAGAAAGAACTTTATTACTCCTGTATGTATATATATAAGTCACTATCTTAATTCCGTTGACCAATACTTTATTAACCAACACTGGAAAACAAAGTTATGGAAAGAAAGAGTATTTAAGATGCAAAGAATCTTTTAATGAGGTTAATGTGTTATTTGAAATTTATATTTTTCTCCGTAGTTTGAATAAATGCTGTAAATTGCCTTATGAATGCAAAAAATAGCGATGTAAACATAACTTTACTCTTACCTTAAGACAATACTCAGAAACATATACACAAGACTAAAAAATCTACTTTGACTTTCATGGCATGAAAAGCAACTCGGAGGGAGTTGCTAATTAATGTTTGTCTCAATTGGCCTGTGCCTTAACTTCTTTTTCAGTTTTGATTGCAGTGGGAATCTCTCGGGTGTATGTGTGTATACATTAATATACATACATGTATATACATAGATACAGTACATACACACACACACAAAATAGTTATCTGTCATGCAACTCCTTTCAATTTTATTGGGTTTGACAAGGGCTGACAACTACATGCATATGGATTTTTTTATTACAGTTTTTATAAATAGCAGTGACTCAAGATGGTTTTATTGCTATGAAATCCATTCGAATAATATTTTATCAAAGAACTCAATGATAAATTGCCAAATTCCCCATTTTAATTCATTATTTTTTCATTTTTCATGAATAACTAGCTTGTACTTCTGAAGTTTGAATACATAAATAAAATTTTAACTTTCTTAATTAGAATAATTATTTGAATTTTTATAGAATAACTGGCAGCTGAAAGATATTGTTTGAGAACGTCTGTGTTTTATAAGAGCTGAGCATAAAAGCTATTTTAAGGATTAAATAATTTAAAGAAATGACCAAGCATAGCAATGGCACATTGGGGTATGATCATAAATTGCATTGATAGCAACATGAAAAAAAAATTATGGTAAAACAATGCAGAACACATTTAATGCTGCATGAGTAGTCAATTGTTTTGGACTTTGTTAAACGTTCTTTCTCCATTTTTGACTTTCCATTTTCCAATTTTTATAGGGTATTACATGTACTGTGATTTTATGTAATATTTCTCTGTTTTTCTCTTTCTTTCTCCTTCCTCCCTCCCTTCTTCCTTTCTTTCCTTACTTCTCTGGTAAAAAGAAACGAGGAATCCAAAAAAGTAATAGGGCAAAGCTTTATCAATTACATAGGGAGAAACAATGGAATGATCTTCATGCAAAACAAATAAAACAGTAGGGTGGTGCCTGTGGCTCAAAAGAGTAGGGCGCCAGCCCTATATGCCGGAGGTGGTGGGTTCAAACCCAGCCCCAGCCAAAAACTGCAAAAGTAAATAAATAAATAAATAAAATAATAAAAAAAGTTCGTTTAAATATTTACACCTAGTCACCCATCTATCATGAAACAAAAAAGATTTTCTATCATCCAAACTGTACTGTAACACACTGTACAAGGTACAAAATGAATAAAACAATATTAGTCAAGGAGCTTACTATTTATTAAAGATTTAAACATTAAGGAAGATTTTATATACAGTAGAACCTCTATAGCTGACACCTCCATACATTGATCACCTCCTTAAGTGGACATAATTTTCAAAGACCTGCCATGCACCACATGTGTGTATCAGTACAGTAGTGGAATTAGTTCCTTATGTTGACCACCTCTGGATATGGACCAGTTTGTTAAAGGCCCTTGGGTAGTCGTCTTATAGAGGTTCTGCTATATATACAGAGGGTGCCAAAAAATATATACACACTTCAATATTAAAATTTTAATAACACATACTGATAACAAAAGAGAATACAAGCTATGTTTAGCACCTTGTAACTGCAGAAGTCAAATGTGACTTGAGTGTCACAATCTTACCACAGTTTTTTCCTTTCTTAAAATGTGTATAGATTTTTGTCTGCCACATATGGGTAGCCATAAAGTTCACGTGCAAGTTTGTGAACTTTGACTAGAGGGAGTTAAAATAATGCTGTAACTCCGTACTGGATGGAATTCAGTTGCCCTGAAAGTATACGAGGAATTAAGAATACAAAGATCAATTTGACACTATCCTTGGCTAAGAAGCAAGGACTACAAACAATACTTTAACTGATCTGGGTTTTAGATAATTTGGGGAGTACTATGAGGAAACAGAAGGCTAAATGGGGTGTCAGTCCACCTTGGGGGTTGGAGTTCTCCATCCTTCCAGAGACAGCAGAAAGGATCGCGAAGGCGAAAGAGAGAGGGAGAAGAAGAGAAGGAGGAAATAAGAGAGGAAAGGGAGTAATGGAGTAGGGAGTGGGGAGGATGACAGGGGACATTTTCTAGATGAGAAAAATGAATTCCCAAGGATGCTAGCTGACTTTCTAATGTGACTCATAAGTCATTAAGAGAGGTAGTACCAGAAACCACATCACACCATAAAACATGCTAAGTATTTGAAGTGTTAAGTAGCTTTAAGTATTCCACATTGTATTAATAAATTATAACATTACTTTGTACTCTATAAATGTATACAATTATAAATTATTGATTTACATTAAAAAAAACACCATTAAGTTCAATTTTCTTGTCCTATTTCTAACTTTGTGTTCCAGGCATTCCCCCTGACTCCCCCAATCAATCTGGGAGTTCAGAGTGGGTATAATCTCTGACTCAGCACTGAGAAGAGGAATTAGGAAGGCTTGCTGCCCCCTGTCTTTTGATATATTTAGAAAATTAGATGGAGCACAGAAAGAACATTAAGAAGAAAAAAAGAACTGGAGCTAGAAGCAAAATCTAGTTCTATCTCCATCCTACTCTTTAACTGTTAAATCTCAAATACTTTTATTATTTGCTCTGTGGACACACTTACACACATTGGCAAGCCTCCCTTCCATCATTCATTCCCAGTAAGTCCAAGGAAAACAGTTACTTATTAAATTTTAAAAAATATTTTAAGAAGCATTAACTGGTTTTCTTTATCTTTCCTGTCAGATGTTGATTAGGGAGACCTACTAACTTTTCCCATTCTTTTTTTGCCTTTCATGGTCTACCTATTCCATAACTGTTTCAGTGAGAAAAACAATGTGAAATCAAGCTGAAACAAGAAAAAATGGCCGAGAATTAGTATATAAAACCTATGACCAGTATTACTTAATTAGCAAGTGAACAGAGACATAACACTGCACTGCCCTCACTTAAATTCTAAACAGATCAAGCACGGATTTATATCTATAATAATTTATATGTCAAACCCAATTTCACAGGATAAAATGAAGAACAACTTAAAAATACTCTAAAGGTTAATAAAGATAAAGGCAGGGAGAACAGATACAACTTGCATTTGAGTCACCTGTGTGATTCAATAAGTGGTTTGGGTAACAGACAAAAGAAAATTCAGTTTTTGGGGGGTGGTACTTGCTAAACAATTCAGAACAGGGCAGGTCAATCTAAGTCCCTTTGTAATGATAATCTCTAGTTACCCTGAAAGAGTTGTGGAAACAAAAGCTTTTCAGAAGAGACAGGAGGGCAGGGATCATATTTCCCTAGAATCAGTTTTTAATGATAAAACTTATTATCCAGCTGTCAGTCAGATAAAAATAGAAGATGTCCCAAAGCTCATGCCAAGTAAAAAAGGAATATCTTGTCAAAGATGTACACAAAGGAAGGACGCTGAAGCATGACAGGGGCTTTGTGCTCCCGGCTGCCTTTCCTCTGAAATCTCAGGAGCTGACTGCAAAATACAATTTTCATTCCATTTATCAAAACAAACACAAGAAAAGTGAATTTTCCTTATTGCCAGAAAAAATATTTGTGAGTGTAAATAAAAAAGAATTGAGAAGAAACTTCTGGAGAAAGATGAAATAAAAAAAAATAAAAATGAAAATGAAAAAAAAAACAGGGCCATACTTTGGGGAAGGAAAAGCCCAAGGTCTTTGAAAGACATTATCTTTTACTGTTACTCTAGGTGCTTTGCATTTTTATTCTTTCTCTGATGGTAAGGATTGGGGATAATCAAGATTTTACATTTCACATCTTTTCAATGTTATAGCATCATTAGTCTTGCCAAAAAGATCTCATCTCTGCTCCCACGGGTCAAATCGAGTTAATGATAAGTTGGTGAGATGACTTGATTAGTACTGTAACACGAGGGAGCCTCAGGTCCAGGAATAATCACAAGCCAACTGTCAGCTCCTCTGGCTTTCTGGCTGGGTTGCTCAAGTGACATGCTTAGACTCGGGGGATACGGAGTGACAGAGGGTGCATGGTGTGCTCAGATCTCTTGCAGAGTCAACGTAATATTTAGCCATTGCCGGCAGACCGCACTAAGCACATCATCAGTTTAAACCAGAACAAGTCATTACCTCTGCTCTCAAGAGTCTTACTGAAGTTCATCATATAATTTTAATGAAATTAACATTTGGTCCCTTTCTGCATTAATGCCAAGTGAAATGTGTGATTCTTAAAGAACAATACTACCAAAGCGACATGGATAAAAAGAAAAAAAAATTATTCTTTCTCCAATGGATAAACACCACTGAATGTCTTATCACAAGATTTAATTCAAATGTTGGCAGGCAAAAATTTGGAGACCCTACTTTAAGGTTTTTCACTTATATTTTTAGGTAATGATGTTGGACTGTGTTAGGGGAAAAAATGCAATTACCATCAACAAATCCACTTCGATTCACATCTGGTACTGCATATCATGTTTATGTGTTATTTAAATAAAACTTAAAAATAAGATACTTTCTATGGGCAACTTTTTATACTTGGAGAAAATATAAAATAAAAAAGGAAGGCATTTTCTTAATTTATAGAAGAAAATAAGAAAGTAATTTTACTTGTTTTTAAACAAGCTTTACATTTCATAAAAATGTTCAGAACAGCATAAATCACACACACAAAAATGCAGAGTGATTTGTATATAATGCTAAAAAAGGTAATATGGAAAACACTACTTGATAATATTCAGTGTAAAAAATATAAGCAACTTTAGAAGAGTTATGTGTAGCAATGACAAAACACGAAAATTCTAAAAGAAATTTTCTTTATCTTTAAATAAGATAAATAACCTACATCTTTGTTCTGAAAAATGAAGATAAATATTTTGCATGCCGAGCATAGTGCTGGCCTAAAATACATGCTAGGAAAATTTTATTTAATGAATAAAGTAGACAGTTTCAATATGTTTTAAGCTCAAAAGCTAATGAAAACAAAACCTAAAAACTCAGTTCTCCTTTGTGGCACTTACAATGACAGCAGCAATTTTTCATCTGTCCTTGTATTATTCATACTGTGTGCCATGTGACTTTGCCATTCCTCACACCAAAGAAATGGGGTCTACTTATTCATCCTTTGATTTTGGCACTGCCTTGTGATTTATTTTTATCAATAGAATGAGGCAAAATTGAAGAGTGCTAATTCTCAGTCCATATCTGAAAAAGTCCTGTGTTCTCCAGCTGGCCTACACCCCTTCTAGAAAATGAGACTCATGAGGGCGAGCTGTACCAATACACACCAACCTAGATCAGCCAAAAGCCAGACTACCAACAGACTTGTGAACCAGTCAAAATCATCAGCAGCTGTGTTGGAACCACCCCATATGTATGCGAATAACTAATACATGCTAACTCTGTGCCACTGATGAGATGCCATGGTTAGTTTTTGCTCGGCATTCTGATATTACCTTTCTTTCATTTGGTAAATTACCTTAATTTTTTTTTTTTTTTAAATGGAGACAAAGTCTCACTCTGTCATCCAGGCTAGAGTGCAATGGCACAATCATAGCTCACTGTAATCTTGAACCCTCGTATCCCAGCATTCTAAATATCTGGAACTACAAGCACGTGCCACCCCTTTCAGCTGATGTGTAAAATTTTTTGGTAGAGATGAGGCCGCCTTATGTTGCCCAGGTTGGTCACTAACTGAACTATTGACTGCAAGTGATCTTCTTACCTCAGCCTCCCAAAGTGCTGGGATAACAGGTGTGAGCCACTGTACATAGCCACAAATTACCTTAATATTTATGTGAAGATTGTATCAGTGATACTGACGTACAGCAGTATATCAATTTAGAATTTTATTTCACTATTAATGTGTTGTGCTGAGCGACCGCATGCATATTTAGTACATTGTAATTAATAATGGGAAACATTTAATAAGTGCTTGACATATGTCAGACATGGCAGTAGTATGGGTGCTTTGAACATAACTTTAGTGGATAAATGTTTTTGTCTTTGTTCACTGTGCTCTCACAGAGAATAATGTATTAAATGTTAAAATAATAACAATTTGCTGGAACATATTCTTCTTAGCAAAGTATCTCAAGAGTGAAGAAAAAGTATCCAATGTACTCAGCCCTAATATGAAGCTAATTTATAGCTTTCATATGAAGGCAAAAACCCAATTATAGCACAAGAATACAGGGAAAAGGGAAAGGGAGGGGAGGGGAGTGGGGAGGAGGGGTGGAGGGAGGGTAAATGGTGGGATCTATGGTGCATCTTAGCAGAGTACTGGTGAAACTTATTAAATGTAGAATATAGATGTCTTCATATAGTGATTAAGAAAATGCCATGAAGGCTATCTCTAATAGTGCGATCAAAATATTTCTGTTTGTATAAGAAGTAAGCACATTGTGCCCCATGATTGCACCAATGTACACAATTATGATTTAATAAAATTATTTAAAAAAAACAAAGGAAGAAAAGAGGACCCAGGTATAAATCCACACATTTACACCCTACTCATTTTCAATAAATGTACGAAGAACACACAATAAGGAAAGCGCAAGCTCCTCAGTAGCCTCAAACTACAAAACTATTAAAAGAAATCAATGGGAAGATGATTCAGGACATTGGTCTAGACAAATATATATACATATATATCTATTTTTTGGTAAGATATCAAAAGCACAAGAAACAAATGCAAATGTAGACTAATGACATTAAGTCTCACTGATAGGTTTTTGTACAGCAATGGAAAAATGGAAGATATAGCTACAACATGGGAGAAAAGATTTGCAAGCTATCTCTCTGACAAGGTAAAAATAACCAGAATATATAATCTCAAACAACCCAATAGAAAGAAAAAAATTCTGATTAAAACATGGGCAAACTATCTGAATAGATATTTCACAAGGGAAGACAAATGACCAAAAGCATATGAAAAAATTCTCAATATTATTAATCATCAAAGAAATGTAAAAGAAAAGTACAATGAAATATTATCTCTCCCTATTAAAATGGTATTGCTAAAAAGGTAATAACTAATTCTAGTGAGGAAGAAAAGAAAGGAACCCTCATACACTGCTGGTGAGAATATAAATTAGAATAAACATTATTAAAAACTGTATACAGTTTTTTCATGGACTAAAAGTAGAACTACTATATAATCCATCAATTCTAGTATTAAGTATATGCCAAAGGGATAGTCCTCATTTTTTCGATTGCTGTGCAAAAAACTCTCAGTGTGACTAATGTCATCAGTCTATGTTTGCATCAAAGAGATATCTGCATTCACGTGCTTATTGCTACACTATTTATAACAGGTAAAATAATCAACCCAAGTGTCTATAGAAGGATAAAGAAAATGTGGTATATGTACAGAAAGGAATATTATTCAGCCACACAAAAAAAGAAATCTTGCCATTTGCAGGAACTTGGATGGAACTGGAGGGCATTATGTTAAGTGCAATATCAAAGTTTGGAAAGACAAATATGGCATATTCTTTGTCATATGTGGGAACTAAAAGTGTGGATCTCATGGAAATAGAGAATAGATTTGTTGGTGCAGCAGGCCTGGAGGAGCGGGAGGAAGTGAGGAATAAAGAGAGGTTTATTTATGGGTTCAAATATACATTTATTCTATATAAATGTATATTTTAAAATAAAGCCTATTGCTCAATGGATCAGTGGGGGTGACTTTGTTAACATTAATCAAGTGCACATTTCACAATAGCTAGAATACAGTAAACAAATGTTCCTAGCATTAAAAAAGGATGAATGAGTGTATATTTGAAGTGATAGATATCTCAATTACCTTGATTTGATTATATGACTGTATGGATTACTAAATAGATCCTCAAAATATGCAAGTCTCATATATATCATTAAAAATATAATATTTAATAAATATTATAAAAATATAAACAAATATGAAGTGATAGATATCTCAATTACCTTGTTTTCATTATATGACTCTATTGATTACTAAGTGGATCCCCCAATTTATATTGAAGTGGATTCAATATAAATAAATGAATAAATAAAAATAAATGGAAAGCGTTAAATTTTATCCAAATCCTTTCCTACAATTGATGCATTATCGTATGATTTTTCCTATTATCTGCTAATGTGATAGATTACATTCATCCTTGATTGATTTTTAAAGGTGTTACCATTCTATTCTTAGAAAAAACTCCTACTTAATTATGATGTGTTTTATTCTGTACAGATCTATTCTTTTTTCATCGTTTCTTGAGATAAGTTCTCAAAGTTTATTCAAATTAATTTCTGGGATAGATTCTTAACTTATATAAAAAGTACATAGAGTCTATAGTGATGTCTTCATTTTTGATAAAATAATTTGTATTCCCCACCCTCTTTACAGATCATTCTTACTAGAGTATTATCAATTTTCTAACTTTATATAGTAGTGAAGCAGGAGCTTGTTTGATTTTACTTATTTTGCTAATTTCTACTCATTATTCTCTTATTTTGAGAGCAAACTTTTCTTTTTCTAGATTCTTAAGATATAATATGAAATTATGATTTTTTGCTTTTCTTTATATGTATTTAATTTTCTAACACATGAATTCCAGGTATATATTTCTATATTAACTATGATTTAGTGTCAAATTTTGACACTCTATATACATACGAATATATTATCATTCATTTCAATATAATTTAGATTTTTATGCTTCCATCTTTACCCTACTAGTTATTTAGGATTACAAAATACCATTTTCAAGTGGTTGAACATGTTCTAGTAATATACTGGTGTTTTCATTTCAACTGCATATTGAAAACAGAATATACCTTAACTGACTTTACTCTTTGCTCTTTATCGACACATGCTGGTTGTACGGTGTACCATCTTTATGGTAGATTGGGAAGGGCCCATGAGCAGAGTGGTTCTACACTTGGTTTGGTATTCTGCTGTAATAAGATGGAAACTCTTAGGTACTTTCAACAAAGGGCTCCATAACATAAGCGTCCATATTTTTACCTTTCACTGAGCCATACAAATTATGTATTCTGTCCTACACTTAGCACATGTTTGTTAATTGTGTTGTTTTGACTTTTTAAATGACCATGCTGCATAAAAAATTGTAGAGAATCCAGTTAACACCTACCTTTTCCAATGGTGATTCATCAATTTCTCCTCTTGGCAGAAAGAATAAGGGTTTATCACATTAATGTCATTAGGAACTAAAGTCAAGTAAAGTTGGCTTGAATGTTTTCTTGTGAGCCTACACTGTTTGAAGGAACATTAATATTTTCAGATTTTCATTGCTTTTATAACTTTTATGTCTTATATTCTACTACCTTAAAATCAAAATATAGAAATGACCCTTCATCTTATGAAGTTTTTCGGGTTAGTGGTTATATCATCTTCCTGTATCCAGAAATGATAAGCAGTTTTGTTCTTGCTGTCTTAGCTTTCTCTTTAAGCCTTCTTTTTAGCCACTCCCTCCTCTTTTGGAATTAGACACCTTTGCCTGAAATAAAGAGCAACTCATCCGTCTTTTCTTCATTTTATCCAGTCCCCATTAATCCCTAAAAATTATTGTTGACACATTCCCCTGATAACAGCTCATCAATACCATCTGCCTAATTTCTATTCCACTAAAGTTAAGAGATATGCTATTTAAGAGTATACATAAATTCTCAGATACATTTGAAAAATCCTCACCTATATCACCCCAGTCAGTGAAATAATTCAGGTATACAAATCCTCACAAGTATTCTTTATATATGATTTTGATCCTAAGAGAAAGCAAATATGTGTACACCATTATAAAATATGAAGCAGTAAAATGTAATGCTACTCTCCTTTCCTACTGAAGGAAGGTTGTTACACTATTACAGAGGATATGAAACTGAGCTGAGCGTGAGGAAACAATGTGGGGATTAAACACACACGACACCTAATGGGAAAATATTAATGTGAAAATAGCATAAATCAATGAAATGTATTTTGCAAGAATAATCCTGTGTGTATGGATTTGGCATTTTGAAGCTTAGCAGAGATCATTGTATTTAATCTATTTTTCTATATTGAATTCAACTATACAATTGTGGACAATATATTTTTATATGACTACATTATAAAATATGGAAGTAAGAATATTGTCTTCATACTTATATATGGCTCCAACAAAAAATTTTACTTTACAGGATACGACACTTAATAACTCTAAGCCAGACATTTCACCTAAAAATAAGTTAAAACTGAGGTTCTAATTAACTCTGAATTAAATGAATATCTCTTCCAATTATTTATTCAAAGAGAAAAATGTTCATGAATATTTACTAAAACTTGATAAGTATATTTATTCAAGCTGAAAGCATGAAAATGCTAACAAAGCAAATACAAATACGAAATTTACCCAACACAATTACACATGTCTAAAGATTAATGTCTAATAGGTGCTCAGAACATGAAACAGAGTGTAAAATGTGATTATCAAAGGATTATACTATGAATACTTTTGATGTAGAAATATTACTAAAAAAAGAAATATTACTAAGGCAAAAATATAACATGGACATAAGGGTATTATAAAAGTACAGAAAAATGGTTTGCTATTTAATGAAAATAAAATTACATTTTGCTTGGGTAATTAGAGATTGTCTTTGTCCATTTTGCAGTTCAAGAACTAAGATTTAGGCAAATTTTATTCATTTTCAACTTCACACAGCTGGGGAAGAGACAGCCAAAGACCAGAGTTTCACTTTTGGTTTGTTTTTCTAGCCTTTTTTTTTTTCAGTTTGATGTGGGAAAAAGTAGAATTTTCTCCAGTAAAATAAGTTCACAGTAAACAAAGTGTAATTTGTTTGTTTAAGATAGTTCTTAATATTATCTGAAGGTCTACTTTACTTAAATATGATCAAAAGAATAATAATGACGGTAATGGTCAGGATCACTCAGTATTAAATTCTTATCAACAAGTGTGTCTGGTATATTTAAGAGCTTAGAAAATTTTCTCAGACTTCAGATGTTCTTCTTAATAAGTATTAGATGAACACTTAAGAATGTCTGTATTAAATGTTCCTAATCTGGAGGCATTAGCAGAGTCCCAGAGTAGCATACTACTTAGCACACAGTAGATACAACAACTCTTGTCTGAAAGATTAATGGAATGAATAGGCCTGTGGCAACTAGGCCGAATGTGAGTTTCTTGAAGGCAAAAACTAGGTTTACCCCTTTTCCAAATGTTTACAATTTAGTCTTTTAGCTTTTTTTCTCTAGGAATAGATTATGAGATGGAGTTTTACCTGCAGAAGTTTATTGGAACAGGTTTTTAGAAATAATAATTTGAAGGAAAAGAAGGAGGTAGGATTGGGCAGAGGAAGAATTTGAATTGCAGTGCAGCTTTAGAAGGCACTGTAGTAGATCCTAGAGTATTACGGAAGCCTGTATGACTTTTAAGAGATTAACAAAATCGTGTCAAGGAAGACAGAAATTTATACTCCAGAAACTCCAGTTACTGGAGGATAAATTTGTACTCCAGAAACTCCAGTTATGCCACTCAAGGGTTGATCACACGAATTTAGACAAGCCATCTTCTTTCTACTAAGGGAAATTTCTAGAAAAGAATCTCTGTTAGACACTAATAGAACCTTGGAAAAAGTTTCTACAATTTCATTTGTAGGTGCTCCATTAGGCCCAAAGACAAGAACAGAAAAAGGGGGATTTTAATCAGCAATTAAAAAAAAAAAAAGTAAGAATAACTAATATATGCAATAATGTGGACAAATATTAAAAATACTGTCCTGAGAGGAAGAACATAAAAGTATATTCTAACATAAAAAGTATATATTGCATCTATATTTTACTTCAAGAGAGAATTAATAGTGATGCTGGAATTTCAGGTTGTTGGTCTCCACGATTCAACCAATGAATGGATGGACCACAGGATCAGTAGTAAGTCAGGATTTATTTACAGAAAACAAGAATTACAACAACTATAAGAACCAAACCTCCTGGCAGAGAGGACCCAGGAGGGGAATAAGCTCTCCTGCTCCCTCTCTGAGGTTGGCTAAGGTCTGTTTTTGAGCTCTCTGCTCAGCGGTTTATATAGTTCCGGGGGTTGTTTTGGTCTCTTAGGGCGTGAGTCTTCCTCAGTTACAGCCAGTTGTCCAATGAAGGCTCAGGCCCTGGAAATTGACATGACATGGACTAGCCAGAAGAGCAGGAGGACACAGCAAGGCGCCAGTGCCTCCGCCCTTCCAGCAACCTGGTTCCTCCATCCACTACAGCATCAGCACCGCCAGGGCTAAGGTGGCAGGTCGTGGGGCTGCCTTGTCCTGCATCAATAGAAACTTCTCTTTTAGTTAATAATTAATAGAACATTCTCTCTTGAAATAGAGAATTAATATTGCATTATGGTTAATGACATGTTAAGTTAACAATTTAGGGTATGTGTACTAAAAAAGAGAAAATATCCCCTGACATCTAAAAGCTGGCTGAACCCTCAGTGATTCCAGGACCTGCCTGGAATTCACAGCTAAATTGGGGCGTCCTCCTGTTGCACATAAACCATCTTAGAACGCCAACCTTGGACAATGTCACTTTGTGATCATGTCACACGATGAAGTAAGAGAAAGGGTTTCATTATCTCATCTGAGTTCAGAAAAAAACAAGGTCATCATTAAACCATAAAAATACCAAACATTCCTCTCTTTCAGTTATTATAGCAGGTCACTCCTACCAATTGCAACTTTGTCCTCATTGTACCTTGCTTTCTAGATAAAAATTGTTAATATCCTCAATCATGAAAATTTTCTCACTTCTGGACAGCACTCAATCCAGAGGAAAGCCTCATTTCTTTCACCCACAGTCACTTTAAATTAAACCCAAATTCTACATGTTTCTTTCCGATATCCTCTGACTGAATTGTCTTGTGGTTTTTCATAGTGGGTTCTACTTATGACATTGCATTACTAAACCCAGCTTGTTTAACTGCGGCTATGTTTTCTGTGTTCTTTGGCTTCTACGTCTGAAATTTACTTCAAATATATAAGAAAAACAAAATGACTGGTGGCTGGGTAGATGAATGTACGTGTATGTTATAAAACCAATTATATATTATGTTAATGATAAAACTGACCTTGCTGTGTACCAGAAATATATACGATTTTTATTTCTCAGTTAAATAAAATGCAAAAATAATTCAGTAGTGGGTATATGTCTGTTTATCCTGAAAACTTCTTTCACCTATATTGCATGTTTGAAAATTTTGGTATTATTTTAAGTGAAAAACGATACACGTCCACATGCATGCACAAATCTTCCCCTTTTCTCCACTTGCCAGTACTTTAGGAATACAGCTGATCCACTGTATCTTGGGTGGATGGGCTCCAGGGCTCCGAGGATACCAATATCCACGGATACCTAAATCCCTCATGTAAAATTGTACAGTATTTGCATACAAGCCACACAACATCTTTCCTTAAAATCACCTCTAACTTATTAAGAATAATATAATGTGCATGCCATATAAACATTTGTTATACAGTATTGTTTTAAAACATGAATAATTTTTATTGTTGTACTATTTTTTTTTTTTTTGAGACAGAGCCAGAGCCTCAAACTGTCAACCTGGATAGAGTGCCATGGCTCTCTATAAGCAACCTCACAGCAACCTCCAATTGCTGGGCTCAAGCGAGTCTCCTGCCTCCACCCCCCAAGTAGCTGGGACTACAGGCATTTTTTGTTTGCAGCTGTCACTGTTGTTTGGCGAGCCCAGGCTGGATTCGAACCAGCCAGCTCAGGTGCACGTGGCTGGCGCCTTAGCCCGTTGAGCCACAGGCGCTGAGCCTGTACTGCTATTTTTATTGGGGTTTTTTTCCAGAATAGTTTTGTTCCATGATCTGTTGATTCTGCCTTTGGCTGGGGGACCCAACTGTATGTTCCACATTCCATGTTAATGAAATATTACTGAAATATTGTTGCAGTTAATGGTCACATGGGTCTTCTCTGGAATATAAAATAAAAGAACAAATATTAAAAAAAAAAAAAAGTGATTTTAGAGAACCCAACATCAATTCCCTATTTCTTTGGAGGTTCTGATATATAATTGAATTCCTGATCTGTATGTACTTAGCTAATGTAAAACTGATTTTAAAAACTATAGTGATAGCAAAATAACATATAACTCTAAATAAGTGGCTTTTTTGACTCCTTGCTCCAATGTCTTGGCATAGCCAAAACATTTAGCCTACTTTTTATATTGAAGATAGAATATTTTGGTGATCACTTTTATTTTTATTTTTTCTGATGTACGTAGCAATATACAGCTACAAAAAGAATTCATAAATTCCTTTCTCTATTTCACAAGAAAATTTAGCCTTCGCTCCTCGCATTGAAACTTTAGGCCAGACAAAAACTACTAGCCCATGGCCACATCACTCTTTCCCGTTCTTATTTCAATATTTACTCTAAAACAGAGCTACAATAAAATTTCTACACCTGAGTAATACTGCATAAATTTCCATTAATTCTCTCAGACTGTAGTGCAAAACTATCTATAACTTCATCTCATTTCTTTTTCTCCTACTCTATAATTTATGCAGGAATTATGCCTTACAACTCTACATTTTGCACTGCATTTATGTAGAAAACACCACTGGAAGATCCTGTTCAATGCACAAGCTTTTGGTTCCTTAAAACAGCATAAAGCTCTTCTGAAGTCTTGGGAATGTGGGCTTTAGCTACTCTGCAGAAGTTGGAAGCATTAGAAAGGGTAAATGATGAAAGCTCTAGGTTTGCAAAGTTTCTGGACTTAGGTAAAGAGGTCATTTGAACTTGAGTAATAAGTCTTTAGAAATATGTTTCCTGGGTGGCGCCTGTGGCTCAAGGAGTAGGACGCCAGCCCCATATGTCAGAAGTGGCAGGTTCAAACCCAGCCCCAGCCAAAAACTAGAAAAAAAAAAAAAGGAAATATGTTTCCTAAAAAATGACCCTGGCTTTCTTTAGTGACCCTAACAGTCTTAGTAAAGGTGCTAGTGGCGTCATTGGACTTAGCCTTCCATTGAGTCTTCCTGTATTTCTTGGCAGGGCTCAGGTTCCTCAGGACCTTTGCCAGTGTCTCTCAATATAGTTCTCTGCTTTTGGGGATTCCTTGTGTTTGATTTCCTGTGAATGGGCTTAACTCCAGAGAGGGGTGTGCAAATTGTCAGAAGGCATTTTTCTTTTATCGGCGCTTTCAAATACATCCTTCTAGATCTCTACTCTCTGTTCCTGGAAAAGAATTTGAGAAGGTACTTCGTATTTCTAATAGATCTGAATGGGTTCAGTAAACGCCCTATTATCTGGAACTCAAGTAACTGACATTCAAGCGACTGGCCTGGGATCTGACCTCTCCCCAGAAAATTTCATAGTTTTAGACTGGGTGCTGTGGTCCAGGAAGCCAACACTTTGAGCCTCACTCCGCTGCTCCCCCGCATCCTCTGTAATAGTTTTAAGTGTTACTGTGTGTTACTTACAGTTAAAAAAATGTGGTAGAGAAGTTGCAAAGTGCATTGACTGCCATTCAACTAAAATTATACACTGGCTGGCATCTATGGCTCAAAGGAGTTGCGTGCCAGTCCCATTTACCAGAGGTGGCAGGTTCTAAACCAGCCCTGGCCAAAAACTGTAAAATTACACACTGCATTTAGAAAGCTGTTTTATAATACAGCAAAACTATGTCACTGTAGTGAAGTTGACCTTTATCTTAATTTGCTTTTAATTAGTATGTTTAATATCAATATCAAGTTAATGCAGAGTTTATGGCATAGTACGGTATAGGATGGGGTATAGAATTTGTTAGGTCTGTTTTTAAGAGTAACTCACAACCCACTGGAAACTGCATTTATCTGGCATCTACCAATCCCCATGGGAGCCAGATAATGGGAAGGTTACTGTATTAGAATAATTTTCTTTTAGGTATACTATTGAAAAATCCAAATCAATCTACATAATATTCTAATTTCTCTTCCAGTTCAAAACTAACCTTTCCAATTTCACTTCTTCTCCACGCTCAGCTCTGACTCATAAATTCACAGATGAGTCATAATGGGGTCAGAATCTATTTAAACTATTCTCTTTCTCCCTCTGTGATTTTCTAGTCTCCCAGGATTTAGAGTGTGAGATGGGGGAATTTCAGGGTAATTGTCTCTTAACCAAAACTGGTGTATTGAGGTACTTAGGTTGCAACATCTTTGTGGCAAATAAATGCATGCTGTCTCTTCAGGACACCATTTCTGTAGTCTTATCTTAGGAAGTATCTCTGCAGGCAGTACTGGCCCTGGCACTCTGCAGTGTGCTGGGGTGTTTATGCCCCCTCCTCAACCCCTGCCTTTCAAAGGATACACCATACAATGTTGATCTTGCTTTTATGTTTTTTAGTCACTTAATCCTCTCAGGAAGTCCACTTTGGTGTGGTCTCTCAAAAACACTCAGCTTTAACTATTGTGCTATCTTTTTTTTTTGAGACAGAGTCTCACTATTTTGCCCTTGGTAGAGCGCCCTGGGGTCACAGCTCACAGCAACCTCAAACTCTTAACTTGAGCGATTCTCCTGCCTCAGCCTCCCAAGTAGCTGGGACTACAGGCACCCACCTCAATGCTCAGCTACTTTTTGTTGTAGTCGTTATTGTCGTTTAGCTGGCCGGGGCCAGGTTCGAACCTGCCACCCTTGGTGTATGTGGCTGATGCCATAACCATTGTGCTCCAGGCAGTGAGCCTCAGCTTTAACTATTAACATTGGTGTTGTCGTTAGTGTCCATTGGCCTCAGAATGATTCTCACACACTGGCTGTTTGCGGCCTCTCTACTTCTCCTTTCATTGTTGGCTGTTCTAGGCATCCTTGACCATTAGCACTGTGAGCAATACCAATAATCAGGCATCAATCTCTCTGCTTATATGACATTCTTATCAATATGATGTCTAGGATACGTGAGTTAAATAATTTATTTCTCACTCTATTCATGGCAGCACCAGACCTCTCCATTTCTGAAGGTCATAGCTCGCTCCTCTTTTTCAGGGAAGCCTCATTCATATACCACTTCTCATAAAAATCTCCCATTTGATTTGGGGTACAGGAAACACCCTCCTCACTCTTGGCTTATGGTTGTCTATGTTGAAGATTTAACTTTTAAACAATCTTTTTTCTTTATGAATCTTTGATCCCTCTTCTGAAGAGCAGATGAGCTGGCAAGGATTAGTACCTAAATGCCCAATTTTGTTTACCTCTTGGCAAATCCTGTGGAGTGAGTCTAGGACCATGTCATATGATGCTCAAATATTAATATTACCTGTTACCCTCATCTTTTGATCTCAGATAAGACTCTGGGACTCATTTATCTTCAATTTTCCTGTGGTATACTTGGCTTTTAAATATCTGGGTTGGAACCACAGACACTAGGTTTATAATTTCTATTTCCTTGGTGATCCTGTAGTCTTATGTAGTCTTTAAAATATATATGTATAATGATATTAAATTATAAAATTATATGAAATTTTCCCATAAATCTCTAAGAGGATTTTTTTTCCTCAAGAAGGCTCCCATTTTTTTTTTATATATACACAGGGTAATCAGGATGCATTATTGATGAGCTAGGATTAGATTTCCCGGGCTTCCAGCCATAATACACATTTTACAATCTTTAAAATATTAAGAGTCTTTAAAATGTTGATTTTATTCTTCAAATAGGCACCTAGAGAGGTTTTGAATGTTCTTCCTTAGACTTTTCTAAACCTGTGAAGGAGAAAGGTGCACTCAGAAATTTGTCTCTGGTGACATTCTGTCCCAGTGCCCCAGGGGGACAGTGGGGCTTTAGTAATATATTGCCAAGTGTCACCTATCAGGGAGCACTGGAGTGAGGAGAGAGATCCCTTTAATCATTATTAGTGCCATATATCATCACAGTGTCAGGAGCTGGCAGTCAAGAGTAAAAATGTATGTAGGAGAGGTTCTGTTACTGCTATTTTCAGTAGTAGCATTAGTAGTATCTTTCAATAGGAGGTGAATAAAATTAAGATTATTAAGGGATTCCTCAAAAAGTAAGCATAGTGATTTCAATGGTATTCAAACACTGCCAATGTTGTCAAATAGCAAATATAAATGTTAACTTAAACTTCTCTTGGGAATTTTGATCCCTTCAAAAATTTCAGTCACACAACTGTAACGAATTTTACTTTCTTTAGTGTACATGTGAATTATGGGATAACAACTATTTTAAAAATTATTTTGAAGAACATACAGACATATGCAGAAAGACTAATAAATAGAACTCTTCGTCTGTCTTTATGTATTTTAGATATACATTTATATATCTTTATTTAACCACATATCCAAAAATAATTATGAAATATGGTCCCATCAAAGCCATGTGCTTGGTGCTCCTTTCCTTTAACTTTTTTTTTTTTCTTTTTTTTGAGACAGAGCCTCAAGCTCTCACCCTGGACAGAGTGCTGTGGCATCACAGCTCACAGCAACCTCCAACTCCTGCTTCCGCCTTTCAAGCAGCTGGGACCACAGGCGCCTGCCACAACGCCCGGCCACTTTTTGGTTGCAGCCATCATTGTTGTTTGGCGGGCCCAGGTTGGATTCGAACCTGCCAGCTCAGGTGTACGTGGCTGGCGCCCGTTGAGCCACAGGCGCCAAGCCGTCCTTTAACTTTTTAAATTTTAATTTAATTCTAGTCAAAACAATATTTGGGCCTTGCAAAGCACATCTTTGTTTCAGTCACAAATTTTCATGTTCCCAAAGAAATTCTATCTTGAAAATTTGTTTCTAAGACTGTAAGCAGTGGCTCACGCCTGTATTCTTAGCAGTCTGGGAGGCCAAGACGAGTGGATTGCTTCAGCTCATGATTTCCTGAGCAAGAGCAAGAGCCTGTCTCTAAAAAATAGACGGACATTGTAGTAGGCACCTGTAGTCCCAGCTACTCAGGAGGCCGAGGCCAGAGGATCACTTGAGCCCAAGAGTTTGAGGTTGCTGTGAGCTATGACGCCATAGCACTAGACCCAGGGCAACAAAGTGAGACTCTGTCTCCAAAAAAAGGGAAAATCTGTTCTTAAAAACCAATTATTTGGCTCGGCGCCTGTGGCTCAACGGGCTAAGGCACCAGCCATGTACACCTGAGCTGGCGGGTTCGAATCCAGCCTGGGCCCGCCAAACAACAATGACGGCTGCAACCAAAAAATGGCCAGGCGTTGTGGCGGGTGCCTGTGGTCCCAGCTACTTGGAAAGCAGAGGCAAGAGACTCGCTTGAGCCCAGGAATTGGAGGTTGCTGTGAGCTGTAATGCCATGGCACTCTATCCAGGGTGACAGCTTGAGGCTCTGTCTCAAAAAAAAAAAAAAAAAAACAGTTATTTAAAAAAAAAATTCTTGGTTACACTGAGTAACTAATTATTTGGAGAAGCAGAGAAGGAGCGTTTGGCAGCTCTCTCTTCTAGGGTGTCTGCACACAGAGGAATTTTTGGCTATACACAGAGGTCGGGTGTAAGCAATTGTGGCCGTCCGTTAGGAGGTCCTTCTGTATGACTCTCTCTGCTGTCTCAGAGTTCCATAGGGGATCCACAAATGAGGATAGTAGAGAATATTTGCCTGTACATTGTAAAGAGTGGTGGCAGTTAGGTTTTAGAATTTCAAAACTTTAATGTGAAATCTCTTCAGTGGACCATTTCCACCTGCTTCATCATTCTTCATTCTTGGGGGGCTTCTCCCTATTTCTACCACACCCCATTATTTTCTTAACCTTTTCTGAGTTTTAATACTTGTGTCTCTAGGCACCTAATCACATCTCATTTTGCAGAGCTTTGCTTGATGTGTCTGCCTTTTCCCACATCGTTCTCTTCTCAGAAAGAAGGCTCAAAACACACACACACACACACACACACACACACACATGGACACATACACACATAGCAAAGAATTTAACTTACAAGTGGTTTACAACACTTCCATATGTCATACACTTCATTATCTACCTTATTCTAATCTCTCTCACTCCAAAATTTCTGCATACTGCCCCAGAATCATGGTTATTTACTGACTTTCTTTATTTGAAAATCAAAATATTATGGGGATACAAAAGTTTTTGGTTACACGTATTGATTTTGTTATGCTTGAGTCATGGTTATTAAGTGTGCCCATCACCTAGATAGTGTTGACTGTCCCTCTGAGGGAAGTCGTTACTCATCCCCCCTTCCCCAGATTGATTTCCAGTGAGTTTTATTTCCCCCTTTATATATGTGTGCTCACTGGTAAATTCTAGTTTAATAGTGAGTACATGTGGTGTTTTTGATGGTTGTTTTTCCATTCTTTAGATATCTTACTTAGGATAATGGTCTCCAGTCCTCAACATCATTACTTATCAGGGAAAAGGAAATTGGCATGGATGTGAAGAGCAAAAAATGCTTATATACAGTTGTTGGGACTGCAGATTAGTACAACCTCTTTGCAAAACACTATGGATATTCCTCAAAGAACAAAAAGTGGACTTGTAATTTGATCTACCAATCCCATCACTGGGTCTTTACTCAAAAGGTAGAAATCATTTTGTCAGAAAGATACCTGCATATGAATGTTTATTGCAGTACAACTTACAGTTGCAAAGATAAGGAATCAATCCAGTGCCTATCAATTCATGAGTGGATTAACCCAGTGTGGCAAATGTATACATAGAATACAACTCAGCCATTAAGAAGAATGAATTAAAACCTTTTCCAACAATTTAGACAGAACTAGAAACCATATCCTAAGTGAAATACCTAAAGAATGTACATGACCTTTAGATTTTCTTAACTCTTGGGCACTATTCAGTAAGTCATAATCTTTCCTACTATTGTGGTTAATCTCTCTGAATCATGGTTCTTACATTATTGGCCCTGGTGGAATCAGGGTGATATTTCAAACATTTAAAAATAAACACAGTAGGCCAGATGTGGTGGCTCATGCCTATAATCCTAGCAGCCTGGAAGGCTGAGGTAGATGAAGTGCTTGAGCTCTGGAGTTCAGAGACCAGCCTGAGCATGAGTGAAACCCCATCTTTACTAAAAGTAGGAAACCCCACTCCCTAAACTAGTAGACCTTTAGGAGGTTCCTCTGTGGGACTCTCTCTGCTATCTCAGAGTTCCATAGGAGATCCAGAAATGAGGACAGTAGAGAATATTTGCTTGTACTTTGTAAAGAATGGTGACAGGTTTGGTTAGCTAGCCAACATGCCTAACTACTCAGGAGGCTTAGGAAAGAGGATTGCTTGAAGCCAAGAGTTTGAGGTTGCTGTGAGCTATGACGACACCACAACACTCTTCCCAAGGTGACAAAGTTAGATGCTTCCTCAAAACCCAAACCAAACCAAACAGTACATTAGCAACTCATGAAAGGTATCTACCCTTTTTTATTTGTATAAATATAAGGATACATAGATATATTGGATACTAATGAAGTCTGTTAGTGTACAATGTATCTGTGTAGTATCATCAGGATCTTGAAAGTTCTTGGGAAGAGTATGGAGCAGTAGAAGCCCTGGGAAAGGGAGTTTTGGCTTAGAAGAGCAGTCATTTCCCAACTAGTATAAAGATACTTTAAAACCTTGAAGATTAGAACAGTGGTTATTTTATTTAGGGGGCTGAGTACAAGCTCACAGTGGAACTGACTTGGTGCTTCCACCTTGTTGGTTTCTCCTATTTTAAGTTTAGTCTCAACCTTTGTTACATTTCCCTTGCAGATTTTCCCAATTCTTTGGACACTTCCTTGTTTTCATGTCCTCTTTTTTTTTTTTTATAATTTTATTGAATCATAATTCTGTACATTGGTGCAATCATAGGGCACGATTCATATACATTCAGAAATGTTTTGATCGTACTGTTACAGTTAGCCTTCATGGCATTTTCTTGATCACTATA
>CAUYON010167859.1:0-23105 GCA_963573935.1 Arctocebus calabarensis
CCTTAATCCTACTTGATCTTGATGAATGTGTCTTGTTAAATGATGAGGCTAAGGTGTAACCTAGGGACTGAAGACTTGAATGGAGTTGGTAGAACCTCTTATTCTCAAATAATGACGTATTATCTGCAGTCACCAACTCAGTTCAGAACGGAGAGTAGGGATCCTGGCTACTTAGGGCATCTGTCAAACTGACGTTTCTCATTGTACACACTGCCTTTGTTCTGATTAAAATCTGTAGAGAGCTCCCAAAAAAAAAAAAAAAAAAAAAAAAGAATATTAACTTTGTTCATTAAACGTTGTGAAAAAATTCACACCACACTGTCTTTTAATTTGGTTTATGCTAGATTTTAAGATTCATAAAATTTAAAGTTCTATGAGATAAACATTCATCAATTCTTTTCTTGTAATTTCTACAGGTTTTATAGTCTAAAAGATCTTTGCCTTTCAGAGAACAGAAAAATAATTATAGTGCTTTTTTCTAAGTTTATTTTTAGTTCGAGTTTCTTCAGTTTACTCCTTTAAATTGAAGAAACTTGAACTAAAAATAAACAGAAAAAAGCACTGTAAAAACTGTAGGATTGTTTTGATGTGTGGTTGTGAGCGGACAATGAGAATTTTCTTTTGGGTGAACCACAAAGATAGGCCCATAGACTTGGGTCCTGCTAAAATAAATAAAGACATGAAAGGTAAACACCCAATGCCAAGAAGTCAAACAATGGGTTTTCTTATTAGAAACATTATTTTTGAAAGAGAAAGAAACTGAGAAATTTACATAGCCCCAGACTTTTTAACACAGAGAGATCTAATTTCTTTTTTCTTAGTTATTCAGACATATGACACATTGTTTTTCTTTGTTGTTTTGTTTTTTACCTCATTTCCAGTATCCCTGTCTGGTTGTGTTGGTGTCTTAAGACTTTGAAGCCTATATATCTGTCATCTTACACACATATTTGCATTCCTCAGTGGGCTGTCCACTCACCTTCTATACCTTGTGAAAATAAAATGATTACCTCCAGGTGAATGAGCCATGTAGATTTGTGGTACAAAGGGCTTGCTGGGTTAATTTTGTGCCACTTTCAAGTTAAGACCTCAGGAGGGGATCCTGATTGAGATTGAAGCCTACGCATAAATAAATCCCTAGCCAATGCTTGATTTGAATAGATATATGGGAGTTGGGGAAAGAATTGACCAGATGCTGGACCATATGATAAACACAGAGGATCACGGTGGTATAAAAACCAGACAGCTCTACGGTACAGCTGGCCGTGCATAATCTTCTGCTAATTTATAAGGCAGGAGCATCTGCTCTCTCGCTGCCGCTCTCCAATTTTCGAACAGCCTCACTCTTGAGTCCCTTGTTCAATTGAATGGCTGCAGGAAGCTGCAGGAGAAAAAGGACGGTGACCACCGGGGAAAAATGACATGACCCAGACCCCTCCTTTCAGAAGGAAAGGGGGAGAGACTTCAAGTCTTGGTTTCATCCTGGATTCTTAGTCTCATTCTGACTCAGCCTTCTTTCTTGAATAAAAGAGCATTATGAAATTGCTCTTTTATTAATAACATCTTTGGCTGCTGTTACTGGCTGGGGTCTTTTTCTAGAAGAAGTTTCTCTCTGCCCTTAATCTAGAAGAAGAGAATGTAGGCCAAAGTAAAACTTCAGACTGATTTCAGTTCAAATTTGTGTTAGTTGTTTAATTCTAATCAACTAGTATTTATTGCGGATTACATAGGCTATGAAGCCCTCCTGGTCCTATAAACCCCCTTCCCAAAGCCTTAGAGAGGGCCTGATCTTCTTCTCACTATGCTTTCTCCCTCTTACTGTTTTTATTTCTATTTCCTGCCAGGGCAGGCTGGGGTTATGGTGGTGACATGGCCTTCATTTCCTAGTAGACTAGGCTCAGCTTTCTGCTATCTCTCTGTTTAAGCCCATTGATGGAGACTGAAAATATTTTAACAATTTATTTTAAAAGGGACATCTAACACCAATATTAAAAGACCAAAAGGAATGAAATCTTAATGACAGAATTTTATTTTCTTGGAAACATAGGTAACAAGGTTTATTAAAAAGGAGGACCACTTCACTTTCAAATCATACTATTTGGGGAGAAACCCACTAGTCTAGGGTTTAGAAGAGGCTTTAGTTTTTATTTACCACTAATGCAGCCTGTGATGCTGGTGACAGCACTTGACCTCTCTGAGCCTGTGTTTTCAGAAGGTCACAGCGGTGATAATAAGACCTCCAACCTTAAAAAATTACTTTTTAAGATATGAGACAGTAGACAAATATGTGACTGGAAAATTAGAGCTATAATAAGATGACCATATAATTTATCATCAAAGCAGGATATTTTTGAGAGAGGAAAAAGAAGTGAGGACTGAATAGGATACTGGGATAATAGCAAATTGTCCTGGGAACACCTGCACATGTAGGTCCATAAAAGGCTCTGGAAACCATAAACTCTAATTAGGCCTAGTCCCAGCTTTGTCTTTGAACACTATTGTGTCGGTAAGAGAGGATACAGAAATAAAGAACCTTTCCACCAGTATGTTGTTGAGTGTTAGGGAAAACCAAGCACATTCAGAACACTCAATGATTGTTATGTCTGTGACTTTCCAATGTTGCCCTTTGTAAAGGCCACATTGGCTGTTTGTACTCCCTTGACCCTCCTGCCCTCCACATCCCATGGTATGGAGAGTGGAGTGGCAAACACTCATGCCAAGTGGGTGAGATGATTTCTGCATTGCTGGGTATGCCACGGGCCAGGGTCAGGGCTAACCTTGGACCTGTCAATTTCTCACTCCTTCCTCGGGCTTTACCCTCCTCTCCCAGGGCCCGCATGTTGTCCTTAAATGCCCGTGATCTTCCACTGTGTCTTGCTCCAAGACCATGCTCACGGATGATGCTCCCGGCTTTGCTATCATAATGTTTTCCAAACTCCTGTCTGGTAAGAGTTTCCTGGGGTGCATCAGCTTGTGATTCTGCCAGAAAGTCTGGGGTGGGGCCTGCTGCTCCGTGTGCTTCCCTGAGTTCCTGGGCCAGTCTTGGGATCACATGAGTCTGAGACACATGGATTCAGTAAACATGAAAGTTGAAAAATGCCTTCTTAGTAAAGTATCTCAGGAATGGAAAGAAAAAAAAATATCCAATGTACTTAGTACTACTGTGAAACTAATTTATAATCACTCACACTTGCATATGAAAAACCTCAGGAATGGAAAGAAAAAAATATCCAATGTACTCAGTACTATTGTGAAATCAATTTATAGTCACTCACACTTGCATATGAAAAATGAAACACAACTATAGCCCAGGATGAAGGAGGGAAAGGGAGGGAGAGGGGAAGGGAGGGGGGTGGGTTGATAGAGGGAGGGTTAATATGGGGAACACACTTATGTAGCATATTGCAAGTACAAGTTGGATCTATCAGGTGTAGAACACAAATGTCTTAATGTTGTAATGGGCTAAATGAGATGAAAGCTATGTTGATTACTAGCATGTAAGCACTCCAATTTGTACAAATAATTGACACAACGAATCCCGTAATGGTGTAAACAGCGAGTGGTTCTCAAATCGTGCCTCTCAACCAGAGCATCAGCGTCACCTGGGGACTTGTTAGAAATGCAAATTCTTAGCCCCATGAAATAGGAACTATGGAGATGGGGCCCAGCGACCTGGGTTTTAACAAGCTTTGCAGGTGATTCTCATGTCGACTAAGATTCCAGAATCACTGATTTAGACCCACTCTTTCTTGTGAGAGATCTGGGCATTTTTTCTCTCACTTTTCAGCACCCCGGGGGCTGAGGTTAGCAAGGGGCGAGTGCTATGATCCCTCAGTGGTCACACTGGGGTGGGAAGATGGGGGAGGGGGAGGGTTATTGGAGGGCATGGCTCTCGCCTCCCTCTCTCTGCTCCCCAACTAGTCTGTAGATGAGAACTCCTGTTTGCCAAGGGTATTGCTAAAAGGCAATTTTAGCACAAGGCTTCTGAAGAGCCAAAAGCCTGTGGTAAACCAGAGCCTGGTGTGAATGGCGCGTCCCCACTAAGAAATCCCCTGAGAACCCAGCCACCGAGAAGGCCCACTTCCTTCCAGAGAAAGGCCTGTTTCACTCCAGGAGAAGTTTCACCTCCGCTTTCAGTGGTTAGTCCCCGCTCATTCTCAGGGAGGTTGAAGACAGACTTCTAATTAGTGCTGCAGAAGAATCATCTGAAATTGCCAGCTGTGGGTAGGATTTCTGTGGTTTAATCACACGTCTTCCTGTCTTACCGGTGGAAGTAATGAGTGTTCACAGACAGTTCAGCTATCACTGTGATCCTCAAAACCAGTGTTCTTACCCTTGAGTCACTTGGCTACAATTTTCATAATGTTCTCAAATTCAAGATCAATATGCACTATCACTTATTTGATAGTTTTCATTTACTTAGCTTAAAAAAGTTACTCAACTCTCATAGCACAGTGGTTACCACGCCAGCCACAAACACCAAGACTGGCAGGTTTGAACCCAGCCCCGGCCAGCTAAACAACAATGACAACTGCAACAAAAAATAGCCAGGCTTTGTGGCGGGTAACTGTAGTTCCAGCTACTTTGGAGGCTGAGGCAAGAGAATAGCTTAAGCCCAGGATTTTGAGGTTGCTCTGAACTGTGACGCCATGGCACTCTACTGAGGGTGACATAGTAAGATTCTGTCTCAAAAATAAAATAAAATAAAATAAAATATTTTAGAATAATTTTAAATTTACAAAAATAATTATGAAGATAGTGCAGAGAATTCCCATCTACCCTGTACCTGGTTTGCCCTATTATTAACACCTTAATTAGCAGGGTATGCATGTTACAATTAATGAACTAAAAGTGATACATTATTATTAATTAATTATGAGGCAAGTACCTCTTTTGTAGATTCAAAGGCTAACACAAGGGCCCCTGTCTTGCTCTCTGCTGAATCCTGGAGATCTAGGACTGGCACATAACTGGTGGTTTTAAGTATGTGTTGCAGGCCTGTGATTGAACAAATTCGTGGTTGAGTTTTAGTATCGGAAGGATCACTCTGGCTTTAACGTGCAGGTTAGGTGGAAGGAGGCAACACTCAGTAGGAGACCAAGCAGGAAGTCTGTGGCGCGCAGCCAAGGCTTCTAGGGCTTCAGACCCAAATCCTACCCTCTTCAGTAAATAACTAGTCTCATTCTGGAAAACGCCTCTTGGCTTATTATTTGGGTTCTGAAAGCTTGACCATTGGATACCCGTGACCATATGGCCTGAGCCTCCCATCATGAGGGGTGTTCTCTGGACGATTAAGTCATGAGGCAGGAAGAGCATGTTGAGACTGGACCCAACTGTGTCCTTAACAGCACAAATGGGATGTGGAGAATCTGTGGACAAGGTGACCCACTCTATGAACGTGTGACCTACTCTCTCTTTCTCAGACGCAACAGTGCTTTCTTAATGCGCTCATGAGCCAATATCCATGTGGTAGGGGTGGCAGGGACATGTGGCCTAGAAACATGGCTTCCTCCCACTGGAGGGGTCAGTGATTTGTCCCCGGTGGAGTAGACACACCTAGATGTGGGTTCCCATGCTTCTGTGTGGCCTGGCACCTGTGGCCGTAGGCAATGTCTTATTCACCATCATATTTTACCAAAGAACTCCCGCCCAGTTGGCTATAGGTCTGCACACTGCCTGTCAGTTACTTTAGCCAGTGAGCACTTTCACAGACTTTTCCGGTCATAAATCTTCAGACTGACATATCTCCTGGCTTGTGAGTTTGATGCACTCCTCTTTCCTCTTTAAACGGCAGGCACCTAGAGGCCAGCTGGGAAAAAATTGGCTTACAGAGGATGACAACACCCTGCATTTGTTCTTTGCCTGAAGCTTCTTTCTTTTTTGGCTTAGGAGTCTTAACACGCCTTTGAGAAAGGCTACGAGCAATAGTTTTATCTTCTTGTGGTTTGTTTCCAACTCGTTGCTATTATAGCTTTTTTTATCAGTTAGATTCTCCAGCCTTACAAGTCTCGCCTCTCTGGAAGCTCCCAATTTTCTTCCATTTCTGTTTCCAAACTTGCCGATTCTTGCCTTTGTTGATCACTTTTTAAAAAACCTTTTTGCAAACATCAAAGAGCAGCTAGCACATATGGACATTCTGGTTCTTCCCCGTGGTTGCCTTTGAAGTAACAGAAGAAGCAATCTGCTTTTTCAGCTATTGGAGACGATAGTTTTCTCAAAAGTTTTGTGACAGCAGAACAAAGGTCATCAACCTTTTATCCCAAAATACCTGTGTCCCCATCACCCTCTGTTCTTCCATTGTACCAAGGCCACATTTTAGATTTCAGTATGGCAACACCCTACCCAATTTCTATATTATTTGGGGCAAATGCTAAACTACTGTAAAGAGAACACCAAATGCCCTGATTTGAATGTGATGGATACTTACGACTCTCACGCATTAATATGCAGGGCTACTAGTAAGTGGGTTCTTCTCCAGGAAATCATTCAGGGATCCATGTGGAATGATGACAAGTTAACATATTCAATCCTTAGCTTCCATGGCTCCTAAAGAAATAGGAAAAGGAAGGGCAATTTAAAAGTAAACATCCTGGGGCGGCGCCTGTGGCTCAAGGAGTACGGCGCCAGTCCCATATACCAGAGGAGGTGGGTTCAAATTCTGCCCTGGCCACAAAACAAAACAAAAGTAAACATCCTGCAGAAGATACATACCAATCTCATTCATTTCCAATAGATGTGAACTTACACATGTGGCTATACCTACCTGTAAAGAAGTTTTTAAAAAGTGATCTCGAGCAGGGCAACCCCACCCCCCAAAAGAGGAAAGAACGATTTCAGGGGGATAACTAGCAGTCTGCCACAATGAGCATACTCTTCTGCCTAATTCTTTGTGATGCTTACATAATATATTACTTAACATATACATAATTTTTCAACCATGTCCCTCTTGATGGATGTTTAGGCTGTTTCCAGGCTGGGCGGTTCATGTTTATAATCCCAGCCCTCTGGGAGACCTGGGCGGGTGGATTGCTTGAGCTCACATAGTTCAAGATGAGCCTGAGCAATAGTGAGACCCCATCTCTGCTAAAAACAGAAAAAACTAGCAAGACATGATGGCAGGTGTCTGTAGTTGATCTCTTGTGCTCAAGAGTTTGAGGTTGCTGAGCTACAGTGACACCACAGCACTCTGACTCAAAAAAAGAAAAAGTAGGCTGTTCCGATTTATTGTTCTTATAAACCCTTTTTACACATAAATACTTGTGCTCTGTAATTTTGACAGCTGTACCCAAACTGCTTTCTGGAGATATATTGCCTCTTCTCATACTAAGGACTTGAGTGTGTTGGCTTCCCCATGGTTCCCAAAAGGTGTGTTTCATCTAAATTTTTAGTTTTTGCTAATTTATTAGGTGAAGGAGGTGTCTTGTTTTTAGTTCACATTTCTGTCATTATGTTTAGCATTTTTCCTTTCTTTAGAAAATAAGTTTATTTCTTTTTTTGAAACTACCTATTTTAAATTACTGCTACTTTCCTGTTGATGTTTTGGTACTTTTAAAATAAATTTGTCAGGCACCTTATCGATGCATAAACGCTGTTCTTAACACCATATTCCAGACCTCAGTCTACACCAAGGAGGAGGGGCAAACTAAGGCTTACAGGCCAAATCTGCCCTGGAAAGAAGCTTTATTGGAACGCAGGCAGGCTCATTTTTTACATGTAGTCTATGACTGCTTTTGTGCTGCAATGTTTGAGTTATTTCAACTAATATTATATGGCCTTGAGCCTAAAATATTTACTCTCTAATCTTTCACAAAACAAAACAAAAACGTTTGCTGATCTTTACCCCAGAGTCACTGAAAGAATATTCAATGTTGGAGGCTTGCACACGTACATTTTGAAAAAGCTTCTCAGGTACTTTTTAAGTTCACCAAAACTTGAGAAATACAATTTAGTTAGTAGTAGAATATAGAAAGGCCTGTTTTCTCACTAGACTCTTTTTCACTTCTTCTGCATTTCTTTTCCATTTCTCTCCACATCCAACCACTCAAAAACCAGTCTTAAGAAAAACAGATGGGGGCTTTCCAAGTAAAGATGGCTACTAATCTGTATCTTGTTACTCAGGCATGGCAAAATTTCTTAGAGACAGGAAAATTTTATTTTAAATAGTAAACATTTTGGGCAAAAGCAAGAAGTTGACGTTTCTTCTATGTCAAAAAAGAAAATACATTTCTCTTTAGAAAACAATTTTGATATGCAAAGTTACATGTGTGTGTCCCTAGATATTTGCATAATGATGTTTATGTAGGAGTACCTATAGCCAACACTATACAGACATATGCATTAAAAGTGCCACTTTGGATCAAACTCATGACTCAACCCAGTACTTTGTTATTTTATTTCTAGTACACAGGCCAAAGAACAGGGTCATCCTAAAAGCTTTTATGAACCAGAAACTAACCACTAGAACAATTGATACCTTCCCTTCAATGTCAATCTCAAAGTTGAAGGGTGAATCTGAACTGACTTTACTTTCTTGCATGGCTCTCTTACTCCTGACTTGATTAAATCCTCTTTAAAAGGTATTTTGATTTTTGTCCCTACTCTCACTCCACCTCACCAAAGTACAATAGGATTCTGCTCCTCAAAACAGAAAACATTTTGGGTGCTGGCATGCAATTATTATGTAAGTCATTAAAAAAAACATAATTTACTTTCTGTGTTCTTTTCTCTCTCATTACAGGAAATCTGTTTCAATACTACACTGAATTCAGGCAAATGCTAATATAAATAGCACTTTTTCCCCCTAAATATAACTAGATATGATGCTCTAAAATAGGAGGAAAATCTTTAAATGCTGCATGGATGGCCTAAAATCTTTTTATATGTGGGTAAGATTTCACATTGCTTAAAGTCTTACAAAAACAGGGCCAAGATATACAAAACCATTGTAGAACCATTGTACATACTTCTTGAGCTTGGAGTTTGGAACGGATATTTCTTTTTAAATGACACTTTTAATGCCAAAGGAGTCCAGGGACTAGGTTTCCCTTAATAGGTGCACTGATTAGAAACAGTACTTCAGATTATAAAATTAATTTTTAAAAAGGAGTTACTATTATCATAATTATTATTCAGAAAAAAGAAACCAAGTGCTCCATAAGATTTCTAGGCTCTCAGCACATCAACTGTAGAAGTTATGGTCTGGCCATTGCCCCCTCTGTTCTGAATATCATGTAAGTTCACTGTGTAGGAATCATGTACGTATGTCCACTTTCAGGAGGAAAGCATAGTGGTATAGATGATCATATACGGAGATGTTCTTTAAAAACAGTACACATACTGTTTTGATTTTATAAAATGAAAACTAGTAAATGTGATGGTCAATTTTAGATATCCACTTGGCTGGGTTATTGGATACCCAGATAGCTGGGAAACATTATTTCTGGGTTTATCTGTGAGGGTATTTCTGTAAGAGATTAGCCTTTGAATCAGGAGTCTGAGTAAAGAAGATCCCTCACCAATGTGGGCAGGCATCATCTGATCCGTGGAGGGCCAGGATGGAACAAAAAGGTAAAGGAAGGGTGGATTTGCTTTTTCTTTTGAGCTTGGATATCCATCTTCTCTTGGCCTTAGACATCAGAGCTCCTGGACTCGGGGACTTGGAGCTGTGGCCCTCTCTGTCCTCCTGCCTTCAGCCTTGGACTGAGAGCCACGCCATCTCCTGAGTTTCACTGGTTCTCAGGTCTTCAGAGTCACACTAAGTGACACGCCAGCTTCCCTGGTTCTCACGCATGCAGATGTCATATATGTGTCACTTCTCATAATGAGTCTTCTCATACATCTCTCTATCTCCGTACAACACAATATCTCTACAATAGAATATCTTTCAGTCCTTAAAAAGGAAGGAGATTATGACATATGATACAACTCGGGTGAGGGCATTACGCTAAGTGAAATAAGCTAGTCACAGAGAGACAAATACTGTACTCACTAGTTTTGTTTCTCTAATACAGTTAACAGTTTAAAATACTTAGGATTTTGAGATTCACACTGCTCATTCTATTTGATTCAGATTTCATATACCTGTTCATTCTTAGGTTTGAATAACTTTTATTTTATCACTGATAATACAGTTTTTTATCTTAATGTGTCTCTCTTCATTTATCTAGATGATGTAGCTTAACAGTTGATAAACTGTGGTCCAGGGGCCAATTATAGGCTTTGGTTGTTTTTGTACAATCCATAACCCGTAGAATAGAGTGATTTTTTCTATGTGTTTTTTTAAAAAGAGAAGAATATGCAACATGTCGTCATTCAGATGTGACCTACAAGTCCTAACATATTTACTGTCTGGCCCTTTACAGAAAAGTTTGCCTTCCTCTTTGCTACATTGTGGCAGAACCCCCCCACACACACACATACTCTCATATCCCCACAGTCTAAACATGTACTAACCGTATTCCTATTTTATTGAATGGGCAGACCCTGATAGGATTGTCAACAAAACAGGAAAGGGCTTCAATTGTCTCCCATCATAATTTTCATTCAAACTATATTGAATCTTCCTTCCCCAACCTTTGACAACATCTCAGGCAAACTCTAAGGTTTCCAAGACAGTTTCAGGTATGAAAAACTCTAGTCTGTCCTTTCAAATGATTTTCTGGGGGTGTTGTTGCAGATATCATTGTTGTTTAGCTGGCCTGGGCTGGGTTCAAACCCACCAGCCTTGGTGCATGTGGTAACCACTGTGCCTCCGTGCCCTAACCACTATGCTTCAGGCGCTGAGCCCTCTCAAATGATTTTTGAGAAGAGTGCCCAGACATTCAATGGGGGCATCTTTTCAACAAATGATGTTGGAGAAACTGAATATCCACATGCAAAATCATGAAATTGGACTCTTACTTTCCGCCATATAAAATAATTAACCCAAATTGGATCAAAGACCTAAATGTAAGAGCTAAAACTATCAAATTCTTAGAAGAAAATATAGAGAAAAGTATAGACAAAAAATTGTATTAATCTATACCAAAATTTTAAATTTTTTGTGTGTCAAAGGACACAATCAACAAAGTAAAAAGGCAACCCATACAATAAAATATTTGCAAATCACATAACTAATAAAGAGTTAATATCCAGGATATATAAAAGTGTACAATTCACCAACCACAACCATCTTGATTAAAAATTGGGCAAAGGACTTGAATGGCCATTTCTCTGCTGAGGTTATGCTAATAACCAACAAACACATGGAAAGATAATCAAGATCATGAATCATTAGGGGAATGCAAATCAAAACTATAATGAGGCATTACCTCATACCAGTTAGAATGGTTACTACAAAAAAATTCATAATAACAAGTGTTGGTGAGGATATCAAAAACTGAAACCCTTGTGCACTGTTATAGGACTGTGAAATGCTGCAGTTTTTTCTAGAAAACTGTGTGATGTTTCCTCAAAAAATTAAAAATAGAATTACCATATGATCCAGCAATGCCATTTCTGAGTATACACCCAAAATAATTTACAGCAGAGACTTGAAGAGATATTTGTACACCAACATTCATAGCAGCCTTATTTGTGATATCCAAAAGACAGGAACAACCCAAGTGTCCATCAACAGACAAATGGATAAACATTTGTTTATGTAATACGTACAATATAATATCTTTCAGCCCTTAAAAAGGAAGGAAATTATGACATATGATACAACTTGGGTGAGAGCATTATGCTAAGTCAAATAAGCTAGTCACAGAGAGACAAATCCTGTATGAGTCCACTCATGCACAGTTTTTAATGTAGTGAAAGTCACAAAAACTAAAAGTAGAGTGGCGGTTGCCAGGAACTAAGGGGAAATGGAGAATTGCTATTCGATGGGTGTAGACATTTAGTCATACAAGATGAAAAGAGTTCTGGAGATGGATGGTGGCGACGGTAGCACAACAATGTGACTGTAGTTAATGCCACTTGAAAATAAAGACAATAAGTTTTATGTGTATTTCTATCATGATTACTTTAAAAGACACTTCTAGTCTAGGCTAAACAAAAGCAATCCATTCAAACCTTCCCCTCCTTCCATTGCTCCTTAACTCAGGACTGACTCTTGGCTCAAGCGCTTACAGCAAGGAAGGGGGCTGTGGTCTATTCATTTTCCTTTCCTCTTGGATTCTTACTATATCCCTCTGGGTTTTCCAAGGCCAGCGCTCAAACAGGATATATTGGAGGGAAAACTTAGTTTTCTCTAAATTGGTGCTATTTGGCAATCATGCGCTCCATTACGGCAGCCATCCGGACACCTACCATGTACCCTGGGGCATTAGTTATTTCTTTCTTTGCTTCAATGAGCCTATCCACCCTGCACAGTTCCTTGAGAAATTATCTAACTATTTTTCTATTCTAGGTAACTATTTTTACATAGTCATTGACCCCAAATTTAGCAATTTAAGACAACAAACATTTATTTTCTCTCTTAACATAGTTAAGAGTTAGAAATTCAGAGTGGATGGGTTGGATGGTTCTGATTTGTGATCTCTCAGGAAGTTTCAGTTAATCTGTCATCAGGTGATTTAGTCATAGCAAGGTTTAGCTGAGACTAGAGGATGTAAACAGAAGCCCAAGTTCATTCGGGTGGCTATTGGCAGAAGACCTTAGTTTATTGCCATGTGGGTTTTTCCAGAGGGTTGCTCATGACATGGCAGGTGGTGAGTGATCTGAGAGATAGAGATAAAGGGAGATAGAGAAATACCTATCAATCTATACGTAGATATAAAATAGTCCCCTCCTTACCCACAGTTTTGCTTACCCACAGTTTTAGTTACTCACAGTCAACCATAGATTGAAAATATGAAATGGAAAATCCCAGAAATAAATAATTCATGAATTTCAAATTTCTGCAGTGTTCTGAATAGCATGATGAAATCTCACACCATCCCGCTTTATCCCACTGAGAACATGAATCATCCTTTTGTCCAGCTGACCCATGCTGTAGATGTGGCTCAGCACTTAGCGACTTTGAGTCACTTAGCCAGCTGGGTGATCAGATTGAGAAAACATAGTGTAGCCCCATTTCCAGCATCCACTGGGGTCTTGGGATGTACCCCCTGAAGACACTACTATATCTGATTACTATATATGTAGTGTTTCTTATAATCAATCTCAAAAGTGGCACACTCTCACTTCCTTTGCACAGGGTGTGAACACCAGGAGGCAGGGTTTGTTAGAGCGATCTCAAACTCTGGTGACCACACCCACTGACCCTTGGCAATCCCTCAAGTTTCAGCCCTCATAGCCTACCTCCAGAAAGTTCCTCTTGGAGTCTTCTAGCTCCAGTAGTGTTGGGGCCCTTCAAGGCAGCTCAAACCCAGATACTTCTCTTATTTTGCTGGTTGAAACATAAATGGAAGTAATCATTTTGGGATATAGATTTGTCAGTAGCCACCATATTGAAACATATCTAAACCCAATATCCTACTCCAGGGTATATAGCCAAAAGACATCTGGGCTTTTGTCTACCAAAAAATAATACACAAGAAATTTTGTAGAAATTTTATTTGTAATAGCCCCAAAGTGGAGGCATCCAAATGTCCATCAACAGACTATATCAGTTGTGTTGTAAATATACAATGGAAATCTACACATTAATTTAATAAATACATATTGATACATGCCACAACATGGATGGATTTTACAGACAACACTGCATGAAAGAAGCCAGATACAGAAGTCTACATACTGTGTGATTTCATTTATCTGAAGTTCAGTAATAGGAAAAACTTGTCTCTGGGATAGAAGTCAAAATTGAAGTTACCCTGGGGGGATATTAAGTGGGAGGGCTCTACAAATAAGCTTTCTGCATGTTGGAAATATTCTACACCCTGATCTGGGCCATAGTTACACAGGGAAATACATATGTAAATTTTTATTGACCTATATTCTTAAGACTTGTACTCTTTTCTGCATGTGAGTTTCAACATAGTTTAAAGAGAAAAATGATGAATTTTGGATAACTTACAGGATTTCTGGCAAATAGGGGACACAGAGGACCAGATTTGGAAACTGCACAGCCAAGAATAATGTCCCTGTTGTGTCACAGAGTGGTCCATTGACTACCCTCAAGCTGCCACTGGGAGAGCCACTCAACTTACACCTCGCAGAGCTCTAACACTAGATATAGGATTTTGCCCCCCAAACTGCACCCTCCACTGTCTCTGAACTACACCTACCCCACCTCTACCCCCATCCCCATGGCCAGAATGGATTCTGCACAGGACTAGTCAGTTGGCATCTAACTTGCAATTTAAAGTCTGGGCCAAGAGTATTAGATTGACAAATATTTGCTAGTTGTAAGAAAGGTTAGAAGAGTGAGTGTCTGCCACTATTTCATAAACTGCAGGGATTCTTCAAATGTCAGAATGAGGTTCTGATATGAAGCATCCGGCAAGAATAACAGATGCCTGCACAGGGGAGGTGATTGAATTAGTTAACCACTAATACGTAAGGCAGGCCTACGCTGTGCTAGTGGCTGTGCTGATGAGGAAAACCCCTTGAAGATACTTTCCTGTGGGATCAATTGTTTTTCTTCACAGTTGTGGGAAGGTAGAGGATTATGGGCCCATTTGGAGTACAGTTGCAGAGAGACTAGGTTCAGATACTGTATTAGTATTTGATTAATCATTTTCCTTCCAGAAAAATGTGGGCTCACTTTCTTTCTTTAGGCTTGTGAAAAGCAAGTGTAGTGATCTCAACTAAGTTTCCTTAGAAGAATGAGATTTATTTCTTTTGTTAATGAACTTGAACTATCAGAATACAATCCCCTTGGCTGGATTGGGCCTCCACAGCTCTGTTCTTGCTGTGATTGCACTTCATCATTGATGACCCACCCACCCTTTGTGTCCAGAGTTACTTTGAGAAGGAACAACAACAAAACGCAGGTTAATTTTAAACAATTCAAAATGTTCTCTGCAAAAATAGGAACAGAAGTGGTGAAGCAAAGAATTGGCAGGAATTTAGGCAGGAAAGAAATTCTTTTCTTAGGTTTTTGTGTAAGGCATCGTCCAAAGAACAATTCTCCTTGTAACTCTACATTGAGAGCAGAGCCATTTTTTCTGTTACAAAGCAGTAGAAATCTATCCACTCAAAACAGTAGAGATGGCATGCTAGGAGCCTACAATGGCAGGGGCGTGTGTGTGTGTGTGTGTGTGTGTGTGTAAGAGAGAAAGAAAGAGAAAATAACCATTTGAAACAAATACTAAGGACACCGTGGATGTGTATACAATAGAGTTTTGTTCAACTTGAATTTACAGGCTGTAAATACTTCGGGCCTGCATTTGGAGTATTCTAAAATGACTTTGCCACTTTGAAGATTATTTAATACAGCAAAAGGGAGATACTGGTTTTTTGGTTATAATTTCATACAGGCATATGACTTTGAAAACTATTGGATGGGACCTTGATTTGCTGTTATAAAAATGAGTAGAAATAGGGCGGCGCCTGTGGCTCACCGAGTAGGGCACTGGCCCCATATGGAGACTCTGTCTCTACAAAAAAAAAAAAAAAAAAAGAGCAGAAATAAAATCTCACTTGGTAATTAGTACCAAGGAAGCTCTGAATTGAACCACATGATGTAACCAAGGTGAGAATTTGCTGAAAACGGAAGACCTTAACAGACACCATCTCTAGTAAAGCCTTGACCAGAATAACCATGCACATGTCTTGGGATTTCCCTGTGCTGAAACCACATTAATTGTATCGTCTACAGAAAGATACATTTTCCAGTGACCTTCTCCTCTATATTTAAAGGCTACAACAGACAATATATAATTCATACCACATATACTTGATATGTTGTTCTATTCTTCAAGGATCTTCTGGTTGAAAATGATAGAAATTCACAAGTCAAAGTAATTTGTGGGAAAAGTACTTTATATATTAAAGTTAAAGTTCAGAAACTGGGCTAGTTTTCAGCACAGCTGCATTTATTTGAATGCTGGCAGGAATTTGTCTCTTCCCATCTTGGCCCTTTTCCTTCCCCTTGACTTCATTCTCTAGGGGCTTTCTCCCTCTGCTGGGAAAGTTGCCTGTGACAGCTGCTCCAGACTTAGCAGACCCTATGGAATGTGATCCCAGAGGAGAAAACCAGCTTCTCCACTCCACTCTTGATGGTAATATTCGAGATAGCTCTGGTTGGCTTATCTGAGGCAGGTTGATGGCCCTGTACATGTATGTGGGGGGAGACAGACAGAGACAGAGAAGGGAGAGAGTGAGAAGAGCTCTGGGGGCTGTCATATGGGAATTTGGGGGTGGACACAAAGAGAGGGTAGGCTGTGCAGAGAGCCACGCTATCTACCATCTACGTCTTCTCCCCCAGCTCCTACCTGCCCAGATCTCTAAAGACATTAAATAGAACCCTCTACAGGACCATCAATCCTGGGCATAGTATGATTTTAGGTGCAGGGAAAAGAGTATTTCTGTCTAAAATATATATTTCCAGTTGCACAGCCTTGCCTGGAATCAGTTTCACTGTCTAAGTTAATCTTTTACAAACATAAAGCCCCTAATGCAAATATCTGGCAGCACTGACTCATTTGTGAGAGTGTCTGTCAAGCATAAATGGCTGCTTTCTGTATCTGACTTGGAGTCAGAAAGGAGGAAGGCACTGGGCTCCCTGGAGAGAAGCAGTGCTGGTGGACCAGCCCTTGCTCATGTTACACCTAGGAGCTGTGTGTAAAGAGGCTAGCTATTGCAGAAGAAGCACTAGAAGGGGTGAAGTTTCAGCTGAAGAAAGATTTATATCTTTGGGGACCTGATGGCAAGTTTCCTCTCCTTGGTAACCTCTATTCTACAGAGATCAACTTTGATGGTTTTGCCTAAGCAACAGCCAGTGATTGGCCATATAGTGAGTTTCCTCCTTTCCTTCCCAGGAAACATGATGCCAACAAGTGGGATAAAATAAACAAAAGAAAATTCACCAAAGTAATATAAAAGTTCTAGTTTCCAAGATCACTTATTTCTCTGGGTAAATGATATATATGTTAGGAAAACCTTGTAGTTTGGTGCAAGAATTTCATTAAGATTATAATTTTAAAGGCTTGACTAGAGGTCATTCTAAATCAGATTTCTTCTCATTGGGTTTTTTTTTCCTTTTTCTTTTTGTCTTGGAAATATCAGAGCTTAATTTATAAAATACATTTCTGATTTTTTTGTTTGCAAATCAAGTTACCATAGAAATTAATTTCACTAGCCTTAAAAGCAACTTTGAGGGACATCAGCAAGATGGCCACTTATCCCCCCAACTAAGGCAGCCTAGACAACAAAGAAAGAATCGTATTTTGAGAAAAATGATGAAAGAGAGCACCAAAGTTTGTCAAAGGATTATCAGAAATCCTGTGTAGTGCAGAAACCCGGGATGGCCACATGGAGAACAGAAGGAACACCTTGCCTCTGCCACCCCTTCTCCTAGTCAGATCAGCAAGGAAGGTGCATCTACCTGTGGGAAAAGGTAGGCAAGAGGATCATGGCAGCCTCCATCAGAACCTTGGGCACCATCCTCACCATTGGGGTCCTCTGCAGTTATCACAGGTGCTAAGCTAAGGCAAGTGAGCTAGCTAGAGTCCATTCTGCTGTGCTCCACCCAGAGAAAGAGCTGGCACTGTGCTCTGCCCCCTGTGGCTCATGTGTCTACTGTACTGTGTCATCTTGGAACTGAAGCCATTGCTTGAATGTGTTCTGCTCCACAGTGATTGACCACAGCTCCTTTTCATCCCTGAGGCTTTGTCACCACTGAACCACTCCTGCCTGATGGCCTGCCATCTTTGAGCCATGTTGCTGCTGCTCTGGGGGGTCAAGTTGTCATGGACGCACTCCATCTGCACCTCCCAGTCACTGCTGCCCCTGCCCCTTGGGACTTTTCCTGGGTAGCACTCTGCCTCATAGAGTAGTGGTGCATTGGCTGTCCAGAACTCTCATGCACCCTACCCAGTGCCTTAGCTGAAGCAACACCCTATTGTCTGGGGAAATGGTGCATTGGTTGTGCTATCTACCACTGCCAAGCAATGGTACATCCCAGGACTCAGCTGACAAAATACTTTAAGTCCCAGGAAAATATAATATTGGCTGAGCTGAGATATCTCACCCTAGAGCAAAGGCATCCAACTTGAAGCCTGTGGGCTGCATGTTCATTTTGTGAGAACATTTTCTGCTTATCTGTAGTGTGGGATATTATGAAAAGTATACATGGACCCCCCCTCTTTTTTTGGCTAATCGGTGTTTGAATTTTTAAATTTACATGTGGCTAAAGATAGTCTTCCAATGTAGAGCAGGAAGGAAAAAAAAAAGGTTGGACACCCTCTACCCTAGAGGATGAAAACTGTGGTAACCTGCTTCCCTAAAACTGGAATAACCTCCTACCATCTGAGCTGCTGAGATATTCCCTTCCCCAAGGAGTGGAATCATTCCTATGCTGCTCCCTGCCCCTATGGCTCAAGTGACAGCTATGCTCCACTATTCTGGGGTCCTTGCTGCCTCACAGAGCTTCATCTGACCTCACAGAGCTTCAGATACTGCCTAGTCCCACCATGCCAGCATTCAGAGTCACCACTGCATGGTGTTTCTTGTCCCAGGGCCCGAGTTGCCACTGTGCCTTATTGGCTTTGGTTCCTGAATTACCACTATACCCTGCCTCGGAGTCATAGACCCAAGCTTTGAGGACAACTTTCATCCAACTGTGCCTCAAAGAGAGAACCTGCACATTAAAACCGAAGTGTTAAAATAAGGTCATGAGACTCTGAACTCCAGACCCTGGCTCCACAGCCATGTTGAGCACTTGTCCTGGAACCCAGTGCTGCTACAACTCTTTGTGGATCATGTTAGACCTGATGTGTAGAGGGAATTTACTCAGCTAAGAGTCCCCATTGTGGGGAAAAAGAGAATAAGAGGACCCCCAAAGCGTCACCACTGAAGTTTCTTTCTTTCTTTTTTTTTTTTTTTGGTTGTAGTTTGGCCAGGGTCAGGTTTGAACCTGCCACCCTTGGTATGTGGGGCCAATGCCCTGCTCACTGAGCCTCAGGCACCACTCACCACTGAGGTTTCTAATAATCTATGCTACTACCACTGCTCCATAAACTCCTATAACCTATTTCATTGAGGCACCCACAGTAATCAATGATGCTTATTGCAACTGAAAAAACTGCATGGAAGTTAAACCACTGCAACTATTTGGTACCACAGCCACCATACCCTTCCCACACTAAGACCTATCAGCAGGTGAAAGTCTTTTCCTACAAAACTTATTCTGTAAAGTTTATAAGAAGCGATTGTTCCATTAGATGTGCATTCTTCAATGTAGAGACATGACCAACATGAAAAAGCAAGAAAATATGGCATCACTAAAGGAACATAATAATTGTTTAATAACTAACCCCGAAGAAAAGGAAATTTATGAGTTACCTGAAAATGATTTTAGAATAGTGATCTTAAGGAATCTCATTGAGATATAAGAGAATACAACAGAAAATTCAGAAATCTAAATGAGAAATTTAACAAAGAGATAGGCATCATAAAGAAGAAACAAAAAGAAATCTTGAGACTGATTAATTCAATGTATGAAATAAAAAAATGCAACTGATAGCTTCTATAGCAGACTAGATCAAGCAGTAAAAAGTTTCTGAACTTGAAGATAGCAATGATAAATTGTGGCATCAAAAATATAAATTGTAGGTGGGGAGAGAGTAAAAGTGTGTTTTTTGTATGCAACTGAAGTACCTGAACCCAGTGAGGGGGGGTGGGAAGAAAAGAATAAAGACAACCTACATGATATATGGGAACAACTAAGTAAGCAAACATTCACATTATGGCAGTTTCAAAGGACAAAAAGACAAAGACAGGGGCACAAAGTTTATTTAATGAAAAATTGCTGAATATTTCCTAAGTCTTAGAAAACATATGGACAATCAGATCCACACAGCTCAAAGATTCCCAAATAAATTCAAATAAAAAATGTCCTCTCTGATATACATTATCAGTTTAATTGCTGTCAAAGGTCAATTAGTCTGTCAAAAAAGAATTTTGAAAGCAGAGCAAAGCATCAAATCACATATAAGGAAATCCCCATTAGACTGTCAATTTTCTCAGTGGAAATCTTGTAAGCCAGGAGAGAATGGGACATATTCAAAGTGCTGAAAGAAAAACGAAAACCTGACAGTCAAGAATATTATATCTAGCAAAGCCCTTTTTTTAGAAAAGAAGGAAAAGTCTTTCCCAAACAAGCAAAAGTTGAGGGAATTCATCACCACTAGACCTACCTCACAAGAAATCTTCAAGTGGAAATGAAAAGATATTAATTACATGAAAATGTATGAAAGCATAAAAGGTAAATGTATAGTCAAATCAACATACTACAATACTGTTATGGGCTCTGCAAATCATATATCTCTCTGTGTGAAGTATGAATATTAAAAATCAAAACAGTCAAATACAATGATAGCAATGATAAATTGTGGCATCAAAAATATAAATTGTAGGTGGGGAAAGAGTTAAAGTCTACTTTTTGTATGCAACTGAAGTTAGGTTGTTATAATGTAAAATAGTATTTGGCAACTATTACATGTTTTATATAAGCCTCATGGACCATGAAGCAAAAAACTAAAGCATATACACAAATGATAAAAGAAAGAAATTGGAATCAAAACTTAGCACTACAGAAAATCATTAAATCATAAATGTAAACAATAAGAGAGAGAGAAAGAAGCAAAGGGTCTACCAAACAACCAGAAAATAATGAACAAGAAGGCAGTGGTAACATCTTACTTATCAATAATCACTTTGAATATAAGTAGATTCTATTTTCCAATCAAAAGACATAGAGTGGCTGAATGGATAAAGAAACAAGATCAAATTATATGTCAACTACAGAAGACATTTAAGCACATACATAGACTGAAAGAAAAGGGATGGAATAAGATATTCCACACAAATGGGAACCAAAAGGGAGGTTGGGTGGCTACATTATCAGGTAAAATAGACTTTAAGTAAAAAACTATCATAAGAGATAAAAAAGATTATTATTTAACGATAAAGGACTCAATTCATGAACAGGACATAACAGTTGTAAATATATATAAACCCAATATTGGAGCATCTAAATATATAAAACAAATATTAATAGATATAAAGGGAGAAAGAGATAGCAATACAATAATGGCAGGGAACTTTAATATCCTACTTTCAACAAGCACAGATTAACCATACAGAAAATTAATAAGGAAATCCTGAAATTGACTGTACTTTAGACAAAATGGACTATTTACATATAGACATGCATGTATATACATACACACATAATAAGTAAACTTTCCATCTAACAGCAGCAGAATACACATTCTTCTTTAGTGCACATGAAACATTCTTCAGCATAGACTATATGGTATTCCACAAAAAAACCTTAATACAACTAATAAGATTAAAATTATATCAAGTATTGTTTCTGGCCACAATATTATAAAACCAGAAATCAATAATGGGAGAGATTTTTTAAAATTTACACATATATGAAAATGAAACATGTTACTGAATAATGGGTGAAAGAAGAAACCAAAAGGGAAATTTAAAAACATCAATGACAATGGAAACAAAACATATCAAAACCCATAGACTGCAGCAAAAGCCATTTTAAGAGGGAATTGTTTAGCTATAAATGTCTACATTAAAAAAGTAGAAAGGCGGGGGATGGTGGCTCATGCCTATATTCCTAGCACTGTGGTAGGCTGAGGCAGATGGATTTCCTGAGCTCAGGAGTTTGAGAACAGCCTGGGCCAGAGTGAGACCCCATCTCTAAAAATAGCCAGGCATTGTGGTGGGTACCTATAGTCCAGCTACTTGGGAGGCTGAGGCAAGAGAAGAGGATCGCTTGAGCCCAAGAGTTTGAAGTTGCTGTGAGCTACGACACCATAGCACTCTGCTGAGGGTGACAAGGTGAGATTGTCTCAAAAAAAAAAAAAAGCAGAAAAATTCTAAGTAAGTAGCCTATTATGCTTCAAAGAATGAGAAAAATAACAAACTAAATCCAAGCTTAGCAGATGGAAGGAAATAATAAAGATCAGACAAGAAATAAATCAAGTAGAGAATAGAAAAAATTAAAAATCAATAATGTCTGAAAAAATAAAATCAATACCCCTTAACGAGACTGAGAAAAAAGAGAGAAGACTCAAATATATAAAATCAGAAATGAAAGTGGAAGACATTACAACAAACATCTCAGAAATGAAAAGGATCATAAGGACTACGATGAACAATTATATGCCAATAAATTTGATAACCTAGAGAAAGTGGATATATCTTAGAAAAAAACAACCTACCAAAGTTGAATCAGGAATAGAAAGCCTGAGCACGCCAATAAAAAACAAAGACGTTACGTTAACACACAAAGTCTGACAAGTAAGTGTTCAAACTTGCTGCTATGTGGTTATATTCACAGCACTGTAAAAACAACCTGGTAAGGTTTCATAACCTTGATACATCAGTATCTTATAGTAGTGTTTGTGTGGACATGTGGCAGGGTCTTGTTGAGTGACATTCATTTTTGTTGCATGTTTTTGTGTGTTGTTGCAAGAATCTTGGAGATTGAATTAGAACACTGAACAAACATTAAATTTCTTGTTAAACTTGACTGAGTGGAAGTGAAATCAGGAACATGTTAGGTCAAGCTTACGGAGGTAATGCTATGAAGAAAACAGCAGTGTATAAATGGATTAAATGTTTTTCTGAGGGAAGAAAAAGTGTCACTGATGAAGATAGGTTAGGGCAGCCAGTAACAAGCAGAACTGATGGAAACATTGCCAAAATTTATCAAATTGGGTGCCAAAATTGTCAACTGACTGAGAAATGGAGCAGATCAAGTAAATGTTGATAGAAAAACATTTAGGGGCTCTGTGCCTGTGGCTCAATGGGCTAAGGCACCAGCCACGTACACCTGAGCCAGCGGGTTCGAATCCAGCCTGGGCCAGCCAAGCAACAACGATGGCTGCAACCAAAAAATGGCCGGGCGTTGTGGCGGGCGCCTGTAGTCCCAGCTACTTGGGAGGCGGAGGCAGGAGACTTGCTTGAGCCCAGGAATTGGA
>CAUYON010167862.1:0-13326 GCA_963573935.1 Arctocebus calabarensis
GCCTAAAGGAGGAGATGGGGAAAGACTGGGAGAGAAACGGAGAGAGCTTCTCTCTCCCCACTAGAATTCTCTCCCTCTACCAGGAGCCTTAATGTTTTCTGTATTCTTTTCTGTGAATAAATTCTGTCTTACAAAAAAAAATAAATAAATAAAAATAAAAATAAATCAATATTTGGCTACCCAAAGCCATCTACAGATTCAACGTGATCCCTATCAAAATTCCAACATTCTCACAGAAACAGAAAATCCCAAAATTCATATAGAACCACAAAAGACCCCAAATAGGCCAAAGCAATCATAAGTGACGAACGAATATGGAAGCATTATACCATGTAATTTTAAAATGCACTACAAAGCTACAGTAACCAAATCATCATGATTTGTAATTTTAAAATACACTACAAAGCTATGGTAACCAAATCATCATGGTTTTAATGCATCATACTGGCATAAAAAAAGACATGGACTAATGGAATGGAGTAGAGAACACAGAAATAAATCCATGCACTTACAGTCAAACAATTTTTGACAAAGGTACCAAGAATACAAAATAGATTTTAAAAAGTTTCTTATATAAATGGTGCTGGTAAAACTAGACATCCACACGCAGAAGAATGAAACTAGACCCCTACCTCTCATATATAGAAAAATCAACTCAAAGTAGATTAAAGAGTTAAATGTAAGACCCAAACCAATTAAACAACTAGAAGAAAATATAGCATAGGAAAATGCTTTGGCATTGATCTGGGCAAGGATTTTTGGGGTAAGATCCCAAAAGCACAGGCAGCAAAAGCAAAAATAGACAAATAGGATTACATCAAACTAAAAAGCTTCTGCAAGCAGAAGAAACAAATCAACAGGGCACAAAAACAACCTCAGAGTGGGAGAATATATTTGTAAACTATGCATCTGACAAGAGATTGATATGTGTAACTAGAATATATAAACAACTCAGTAGCAAAATCCCAAAAAATCCAACTGAAAAAATGGACAAAGACCTGAATAGACATTTCTCAAAAGAAGACATACAAATGGAAAACATACAAAAATGTTCAACATTACTAATCATCAGGGAAATACCAATCAAAACCACAATGAGTTATTACCTCATACCTTTTAGATTAGCTATTATCAAAAAGACAATAAAAATGCTAGCATGGATATGGAGAAAGAGGAATTCTTCTAGTGGTAGGAATTTAAATTAGTATAGTTAGCAGGAATTTAAATCAGTACAATCATAATGAAGATTCCTCTAAAAATTGAAAATAGAACTATCAGATGATCCCACAATCCTATACTGGGTATATACTCAAAAGAATGAGAGGTACATCAAAGAGATAGATGTACTCACATGTTTACCGCAGCACTATTCACAGTAGCTAAGATATGGAATCAATCTACATGACCATCAACAGTCAATGGATAAAGGAAATACAGTTCACATGGACACTGGATTACCAGCCATAAAAAGGAATGAAATCCTGTCATGAGCAGCCATGTGAATGGATATTATATTAAGTGAAATAAGCCGGGCACAGAACACTGCATGATCTTGATCACATGTGAACTCTAAAGTTGATCTCATGGGAGCAGAGAGTAGAATAGTGGTTACCAGAAGTGGGGGGCAAAGGCGAGGACGGAGAGAGGTTAGTTATCAGGTACAAAGGTACAGTTAGATAGGGATGAGTAAGGTCTGGTGTTCTGTTGTATAATATGTTGAATACAGTGAGCAATATTATGCTGTATATTTCAAAACAACCAAAAGAGAGGCTTTTGAATGTTCTCACCACAAAGATATGATAAATGCATGAGGTGACAGATAAGTTAAATACCCTAACTTGAAGTTTACAAAATGTATATACATGTATCCAAAATCACACTGAACCCCATAAATATGTACAATTATGGTGTGTCAAGAAAAACAAAATAAACAAAGAAACCCTAAAATCCACAAATAGTAAAATAGCAGAATTTAAAAAAGAAAAAAAATCAAAAGATATTACCTAAGATGCATAGGAAAATGCTTGGCAGACAGAAATGCTAAATCAATGGTAGCTGGTCTTAAAAGTACTCTTTGGAGGACTATTTAAAAAAGAAATTTCACTATATACAAACCACATTAATACAACAAACTATATCCTACCTGACCTAAAGAGATTCCATTACATATTATTTTGTCAAGAAATTCTAATGAGTCCCTAGTCAAATCTCACTGACCCGGAGGAAGAGGCAGCAGGAATATTTTTAATGGTTTTTTTCAATCCTCACTGCTCCTTGACATTTCTTCAATATTTGTGATAGTACATTCTCTTTCCAGAAATTCTTTCCTCTATTGACTTGAAGACATGATTCTGTCTTTTGCCTATTAATCTAACTGATCTTATTCTCCCTCGCATTTCTTTCCTAGTCTTTCTGTCCCTCTAAAAATGTCATCAGTTCCTAAATTTCTATCCGTGGCCCTCTTAGCATAAAACCTCCTTGGATGGTTCCCAGCCTCTAGAGGTGCTCACAGTACTAAATTACACTCTGGGAGCTACCCTCAACTTCATTACTCTTCATGTTATACTAAATTGTCTCATCTTCCCTACTGGATGGGCAGGTTTTTAAGAGCAGGATCCACAGTTTAATCATCTTTCTCCCTTAAGATCTAACAATCCCTTCAACATAGTTATTGTTATAAGCGACTAAATGGGTAAGCATATGAAATACTTTAAGAGGTTATTAACATTAAAACTGATCCTTGAAAATATTGTTGACAATTTCCTTATCACTCTCAAATTAGCTTTCGATTTATAACAAGGCATAAGAGATATTATGACTGTATCATCATTTTACATAATAAGTTTTCTAATTAATGAATATTAATGTCTAATTTTCAATTAACATGCTAAAAATAACCTCTAGCACTTATGTGCCCCATTCTAAGGAATGTATAAGTATTAACTCACAACCTGCAACAATCCTATGGTGTTAGGTACCCTTTTATAGTTCCTATTTTACAAATGAGGTTACTAAGGCAAAGAAAGGTTAAATGACTTACTTAATCAAGGTCACGCAGATAAGCAGAGTCAGGATTTGAGCCCACGCAGCCTTGGCCCCCATCTCTACTTGAAACCCAAAGCCATACCAAAGCAGCTATTCACTATAAAAATCTAATTCTACGTAAATATTTTGAACTCATATTTAGAACTTTTTATAGAAGCTTGTCATTCATAAGTACTACTTTTTCTTCCTATAAACAATATATCTGTATTATCTACATTCTGGCTTAAATACATATATCCAAGGTAGTAATGCATTTTACATTGTCAATTCCACTCGAAATAATACAATTTTCAGTTACTTTATCCTACTTATGAATGTTAAAAAGTAACTATATTACCAGTTTCACACGAAATCTTGACTAACAATCCTGGGAAATTTATAATTTCATATAGATTAAAAAAAAATTTTAAACCAAGAATTTTCATTAATATGTAGTAACATAGATCACCGTAACGGGGCTGAGCACTAGGGGTCATGGAGGACAACCAATGATGTTATAATACTGTTGAAAATCACAATTTAGGTGGCATCTGTGGCTCAAATGAGTAGGACACTGGCCCCATATGCCAGAGGTGGTGGGTGCAAATCCAGCCCCAGCCAAAAACTGCAAAAAAAAAAAAAGAAGAAGAAGAAGAAGAAGAAAATCACCATTTAATATGTGATCTTAGTTTTTAAGGCTTAGTCTTTATTTTTTTACCACTAAAGAACTATCTCTACTATTGTAAGGTCTGCTTAATTCTCAGATGTTGTTATACTTAAAGCCTTTAGGTTAATACACCTAATATGGTGACGGAAAATGCTGCTATTAGAAGGCAAAGTGCACTATTCAACTATTCTACTATTAAAAGGCTAAATGAGCAGAGTTCTTAAAATGTGATTAGCCAGTGCTGGTAGGACTGATTTCTCAACAGTTAGAAAAAGAATTTTTTTTTTGAGACACAGTCTTACTCTATAGCCCTGGGGCTGAGTGCTGTGGTGTCATCATACTTCACAGCAATCCCAGACTCCTGGGCTCAAGTGATCCTTGCCTCAACCTCACAAGTAGCTGGGACTAAAGGTGCCCCCAAATACTGACACCAAGCTAATTTTTCTATTTTTAGTAGAGACAGGGTCTCACTCTTGCTCAGGCTGGTCTCAAACTTCTGAGCTCAAACAAGCTACCCATCTCAGTCTCCCAGAGGCTAGGATTATAGGCATGAGCCACTGTGCCAAGCTCAACAGCTAATTTTTAAAGAAAAACTGTTTCTGTCTTTGCCTGACCAAAAGTAAAAACATCCAACAGAGTTCAAGAGTAAAATTCTATTGACTTCAACCATAAAAGACACTCCCAAACTAGACCTTTTTTGTCCTTTTTAATAGCATAAAACAGGCCGGTTGTGGTGGCTCTTGGCTGTAACCCATCCTAACACTCTGGGAGGCTATGGTGAGAGGAATGCTGGAGCTCAGGAGTTTGAGCCCAACCTGATCAACAGCAAAACTCACGTCTCCACTAAAAACAAAAAAATTAGCCAGGCATCAGGGCAGACACCTGTAGCCCCAGCTTAGGCAGGCAGATCACTTGAACCCAGGAGCCTGACGTTGCTGTGAGCTGACACCATAGCACTGTGGCCTGAGCACTAGAGTGAGGCTCTTCCAAAAATGAATTAAAAATAAATAAATACATAATAACAGAAAATATATCTCAGACTCCAGCAGAGTTATTGCCGGACCTGGCCCTGCTGTTCCCTCTCCTGGGAGGGGAACTCCACCCAGATTTTCCTGTCATTCAGACTCAGCTCAAATGTTTCCAACTGAAGAGGCCTTGCCTGTCCTGTCCACCTAAAGATGCCCATTATTACAGATTGAATTGTGTTTCCTAAAAAAGACACAGGGAAGTCCTAACCCTCGGTACCTCAGAATGTTACCTTACTTGAAATAGGATTGTTTTATGGGTAATTAGTTGGAATGAAATCATACTGGAATAGAGTGGGCCCTTAAACCACTAGGACAGAGAGACTCAGGCACCGGCCGGAGGAAGACAGCTGTGAGAGGGAGGCAGAGATTGGAGTTTAGCTACTACAAGCCAAGGAATGCCTGAGGCTCTGGAGGAGGTAAGGAAGTGCCTTCCTTGATTTTGGACTTGAGGCCTCCAGGACTATGCGATAGAACGTATTTCAGTTGTTTTAAGCCTGGTTTTGGATACTCAGTTATGACAGCCCTAGCAAACGTATATGTCCACCACTCTAACAACTGCTCTTTGCCCTACCTGCCACTTTTATTGTCCCCGTCACTCTTAATAATATCTGAACCAACATTGTACTTTCATTGTCCCCCTTCATTAGAATGCAGGCTCCATGAGAGCACGGGCTTTTTCTGGCTTCAGAGCACAGAATCTGACACATAATAGGTGCTTCAGAAATATCTTGTCAAGTAAATGAATGATCCTTTGTTATATGTGGATTCTAGGTAAATGAGAATTTAGAGTAATGAGTAATAATTATACTATCTCCATAGAACTTAATATTCTCTAAGCATTTTTCACTTATCACTAATATGATATGTGATCACTCAAAGGGCCACTGTTTTACCCTCATTTCTCAGGAAACAGCTTTGCGAGGTCTCTGATGCAGGACTGGTTGTTCACAAAATGAGCTGGAAACAGTTTAGGTATCCACAACACCGCTGTAGAGCTCCTCCTGTCAAGTCTGTACTGACCCCCTGAGAAGGGGATACTGTAATAGAAAGAGTCACAAGATAGCTGGCTGTGTTCAGAGGGCAGTACTGAGAAAGGAAGTAGAATGTGTGGCAAGGAGTTCGAGACCAACCTGAGCAAAAGTGAGATCCCATCTCTAAAAAAACAGGATGGCATTGTGGCAGGCACCTGTAGTTCTCAGCTGCTCAGGAGGCTGAGGCAAGAGAGTTTGAGGTACCTGTGAGCTATGATGCCATGGCACTCTACTCAGGGTGACAAAGTCAGACTCTGTCTCAAAAAGGAAAAATATAAAGAAAAATACAATAAATGATTGTTATTTTAACTCCAGTCACCCTATTGTGCTACCAAACACTAGGTATTATTCCTTTTACCTAACTGTATTTTTGTACCCATTAACCACTCCTCTACCATTCCCAACCTCTGGTACTCATGACTTTATTTGCTATCTCGACAAGATCAATCTTTTTGATCCCACCAATGATTGAGAACATGCAACACATAGCTTTTGGCACCACCTTTGATGGAGTTGGAAGAGTAATGAATACCATTTTCATTTCTCTGCTTCCTCAGCCTCAGACTCCCGACATCACTGTCCTCAATGTCTGTTCTATGAACTCTCACCACTCCCTGGTGTTACTCAGTGTTCCTCAGCTCAGCCACCCGGTGAGACTAGTTAGCCAGGGCCACAGCAGCCTGGGCAGGACAATGCAGAGAACCACAGTGTGCTGACTGTCTCCAATGGCAAATGCTTTGTTTCCCTCCTCTGTGAACTTTATTTAGCCTGCCAAGGCAGCAGTGAGAAGGATTCTTTATGGCAGGTGTCAGGTTCTTTTAGCAACACAGAATGGGCCCCAAAGTCATAAACCAATTCTATGGGATAAAACTAATCAGCATTCTTGACCAGCACAAACCATCCTGGAGAAATTTAAAAATTACTATCTTAGTTTGAATAGATCATATTCAAAAATTCAAAGATAGTAAAGGATGTACATTAAGAAAATAAGGGTCTCTCCAACTCCCTAGTTTTCTTTCCCAGAGGCAATCATGGTTGGCAGTTTCTTGTACATTGTGGAACCTTCCAGGGACAGTCTTTCCTATTATAAGCATAAACACATTCATGCATTCATATTTAAAATAGCCACACACTATTCTGTACTTTATTTGGTCCTTTATTATATCTTCGAGAGCATTCCAGATGAGCAAATATAGAGTGGTCTCATTCTAAAAGCTTCCTAGTTTTGTTTCTGCTCCTAATTTATTTAACCAATCCTATATTAATAGGTATTTAGTTCCTTTTACCTTTTTTTTGTAATTAGACAGTGCTGCAATGAATGTCTTTGAGCAAATTCATTTTGCAAAGTTAAAGTATATCATAGAAAAATTTCTTAGAGTTCCTGAAGTGAGAAGGTAGGTAAAACCTTAATTTGGGTAGATATTACCAAATTGCTGTCCATAGATGCCATATCATTTTGCATAATGTATGTATACATTGTATAACCTTGTCAGTTTTTCCCAAAGCCTTGTCATCATGAGGCATTACAAACAATCACGATTTTTGCTAATCTAATAGGTTAAAGAGTTTAAAATTGCATTTGTCTTATCATGAGTTAAGCATAATTTAATATTTACAAGTGCCTTTTGTAAGTGCTTTTCTGTGAATTATTTATTTACTTGTCCCTGTTCTATTAGATTATCAGTCATTTTTCTTATCAATATATAGGAGCTCTTTGGATAGTAAGGATTTTATAAGCAGTTTCTTCCCAGTGTGGTGATGTTACACATGATATCTTCTTTACATGGAGTTTAACTGATGAATTTTGTACCTATGTATTCAGGATGTTTGAAGGCTTTCTTCTTTCCAATGTGGAGACAGACATCTTTCCTAATTATCTGATCTCCATAAGCCTTCATGTTCACACTTTTATTTCCTCTGCTGGCACTTTTTGAAATGAGACTGACACAGCCCAATTCCTGACCTTCCTATTCCAGTTCCAGTTCTTACAGACTTTGCTCTGTCCCTCTCTCTGGCTTGCTTCATAGAATTCCATGTGAACCCCGCATTTGTTTGGCCTACCTTCAAGATTATATTCTCTTCATAGTTCTTTCTTTAATTTGAAATTTATTGAGATCAAAAAGAATTTCATTAATGTCTTTTTAAAACCGACATGCCATTCAAACTGTGCTACTTTTTCTATTCTAGGGAAATTATACAACAAAAACTGTTCAGATTTGTTGCCTGATGGGGCGAGAGTATGCAAAAGCTTGTCTAGCTGCTACAGATAAACAGAAAGCAAAAATGTTATCATAACTCAAAATTAAATCATTCTTCAACTTGATCTTCAAAAATGACATGTAACAAATTTTTTTTAAGTTTAATGTTCTTTTAGATACTTTATTTCTGCAAACTTTAGTAGCTGATCATAGTTTGTTACAATTGGCAACAATGTATTATGTTCTAAAAACATTAAGGTCATGGCTTCAAAGCTATGAAAAATCTAAGACAGTGGTTTAGGACATGTGAAATAGTTATTGCTAGAAATTGAGGTCAGATTTATTTTAGGTTTGACTTTTGAAAAAAATATTCTAAAAATATAGTGCTGTTGTTTTTCCCTCTACTTCCACTCTTTCAGAAGGTGGAAGGGTCTGTCTCTAGAGCCACAGGGAGAACTGCCTGGGTAAGATGCAAGATAGAAAAGTAAAAGTTAATGTTCTATTTCTAAGCCAATTCCATTTATGCTTTGATTTACTCTTACATTAGCATATACAACGAGAATGACGGAGGAAAAGTGATAAATATCTAGCACAAGTTAATTTAATTTTTCTTTATTCTTTCCTTCATTGAATTAAAAGAAAAGCTACAGTCGTCAAAATAACAAACACCAAAAAAGCTTAAACATACATAGTTTTAAAAGATGTATGTATACATATTTATATAATTGTACTTTTTATGTTAGCTACTCAACAAGGAGAATGATAGAAAGGAGGCCTAAAATCTCACTGTAGAATTTGATACTTGCCAATTTTCTTATTCACCTACTCGTCATCTGTGACCTTGACAGAAGTAAATTATTGGAACATTCTCTCCCCACTCTATCTGCACAAAGGGCTAACACTTCACTAGGCAAGTGTCTGGGTCTTAGTTTTCCCACCTAGAAAATGGGAGACGCTGAAATAGAAGTTTTTAGACCCCTTTTGAGCCTTATCATCTTATGAATCAAATGTAAAGGTCATTCAAGCAACAGCCCATCAAGCAAATATGCATACGTATATTTCCAATGTCCAGGTATTTTCTTCATATACATAAAGTGACATACAGTTTCTCTTGAACAGAAAAAGGTAACCCATTATGTTTAAAGGGAAGATCATTTTGGGGGTGTTAATCATGAATTATTGTATTATTGCTTGTATTATTTGTATTCAATCTCATATACTGATGAAACATATTCAAATGACCATCTGCCAATATTTGATTTACTAAAACTTATTTTTTACTTACTAAACTTATTTACTTATTTGTATTTATTTTAAGAGTTAAAGTACAAACTTAATGCTCTCTTTAATCTAGTCATCCCTTAAATAGTCCTGGATATTAAGCTTCTTGGATTTGGCCTTCTTTCAGCTCTGCCATTTGTCAGCTTCTATAGATTTTCTGAGACATTGACCTGTCAGATGGAATTCCCTCTCACAATAACAAGAAAAAAAATTAGTTTTTACTTTCAAGTAATCTGCCAAATCACTCTGAGAAGGAGTCACTGGACTATATGTTCCTTATAATTCATGACCTCATCAATGCAATGCTTATAATTTACAGATATTTAACTTTTTTATTATTATTTACTTTAGCATAAAAACTACACTAATTCACAAAGTAAGTGAACACAATCTTATAAGAGAATGGCTTCTTCTCACCCACCAGGAACTTCATCTTGAGATCATGACCCAGTATACTCAATTCCCTGTAATACTTAAGGTGGATCTTTTAATAAGAATTAATCTTGGACTATTTTCTACTTTCCCCTTTAAAAATCAATTTAAAACTTCCTTTCCTGGGACTTCTTTTCTTAACAAATCTGAAGTCACCCATCCAACTATCTCTTCCCTAACATCTATCTTGTTCTTATTTTATAACATTTAAGTATCTTCATGACAAAATGACTTACCTTGAGATTAAAGCCTTCCCTGCTTTAAAAAAAAAAAAAAAACAACTGCATTTAAAGTAACTGTTCTTTTTTTTTTTTCTCTCTATAGCACTCTAAACTCAAGGAGGTCTAAACATAAATCTGGAAAAAGTTTAGAGAACAAATGAAAAAATAGCTACTTCATGCAAATTCTAAAACCAAAGCCAGATCTATCCCCCACACATGCATACATATTCAATAGTGACTTCTTTTTGGCAGATTCTGTTCAGGCAGACCCTGGAGGGCAGACATGTTTAGTACCCAGCACTTAGTATGGTGTCCGGCACATGCAGGTGTTCAATAGATGCCGGCCGTGTGAAAAAGAAAGGCACTTGATGTGCCCATGTCACCTTCACATTAGACCCACAGATAACGGTCTCCTCTCTGGGAAAGAGATTAGACTGGGTTCAGTAATAAATAAATGGACGCAAAGTTCAGGCATGAAAAGGCAGGACTCGGCTCAGTGCCTGTGGCTCAGCCGGCTAAGGCGCCAGCCACGTACACCTGAGCTGGCGGGTTCAAATCCAGCCTGGACCTGCCAATCAACAATGACGGCTGCAACCAAAAAATCGCCGGGCGTTGTGGCGGGCACCTGTGGTCCCAGCTACTTGGGAGGCAGAGGCGGGAGACTCACTTGAGCCCAGGAATTGGAGGTTGCTGTGAGCTGTAATGCCATGGCACTCTATCCAGGGTGACAGCTCGAGGCTCTGTCTAAAAAAAAAAAAAAAAAGAAAAGGCAGGACTCTGCCAAAATGGCAGGCTACCAATTTGAGTACCTGAGATGGACATCATTATCAGTTATCCCTAACATTAATTTTAGTTCATTATCTTAACCAAAGCTGCTACGCCCATTCTGGATTTCAAATCATTAAACATTTTACATCTGTTCAGGGAACGTAAGAACTGTGAAGCTCAAAGAATGTCGATGATCAGCCCCCAAATAACAGATGCTATAGGTGCCTTTACTACCAGCAAGATGTTCTCCAAATCGCTATGCCAGGAAAAGGGAATTAATGGCTATGTTCTGTTGAAGAAAACTGTATAGCCCCCAATTATTATACCAGCTGATAGGAAATCAATAAGAAAAAAAGTTAGAGATACTGAAAAGATGTCAAGAAACACAAGCAAAGTTAGAAGATAATTTTAGAATGTAAACAAATACTGAAAACCTATTTCAATATTTACAAAATAAATAACTGGCTAAAATAATACTAAATCACAATGATACTATCCATATATTCTTCTAGAATAGTCTCAGAATAAAAAGCCTTCTTTCCTTATCCTCACGGAAGAGGAAAGGAACAGAACTTTATGATAAGGAACAGAACTTACAGGGTTGCAACCCTTTATCTTTTTTCAAGGGTGTGTATGTGAGAGAATATAAATGCACCTGCATTACCCTGACATGTTGATGGTGAAGAGGATGAAAGTAACATTATCCCTAAATGTTCTAGTCCCTCAATCATGTCTTGTGCCCTGCATCCATGCAAGGCAGCTGTTACTAGCTTCATTTTAGAAGTGCAGTAACTGAGGATCAGAGGTTCTCCCCATCAAGTGGAGTTTCATTCCCATCCCTGTGATTTCGTATCATCACTCAACTCCACAAGCCCTATCAGTGCTGAAACATCCTCTTAGTACCTTAAGTCAGGGATTAATTACCTCATTTACATTAGTAAATAGCAAATGATACAAATGAATTGTAATATTCCCTCTCACGTACTTCTCCAAACTCACATCTTTAGAAGGTTGTACTCAGACTTCAATGCGACTGTCCTAACTGCTCACCAACTCCAAGCCCAGGATTTCACACCTGAGTTGGATTTCTATTACTGAGTACTTTCCATAGCAGCTTCCCTATTTCTTTTAACTATAGTCACACATCTTTGACGCTTTCCTCCTCTTCCTCTTCTTTTTATGTAGGATTACAAACCCTGGATTCTTTTCATCATGTTTTTTTATTTTATTTGATTCATTTTTAAATTTTTTTTGAGGCAGGGTCTTATTCTGTTGCCAGGCCAGAGTGCAGAGTTGCTCACTGCAACCTCAAACTCCTGGGTTAAAGTGATCCTCCTGCCTCAGCCTCCCCAGTAGCAGGCACTACAGATGTACATGGCTAATTTTTTTCTATTTTTTGTAAGATATGGGATCTTGCTTTTGCTCAGACTGGTCTTGAACTCCTGGCCTCAAGCAGTCCTCCTGCCTTGGCCTCCTAAAGTGCCAGGATTGAGCAACCGTACCTGGCTCTGGTGCATTTTAAAATCCATTCTTTCTTTTTAGTTTTCTCTAAGCTTGAGAAGTATCATCTCGACCAGCTGCCTCCTAACAAGAGACACTGCCTTGGATCTCTTGCTTTGAGTTCATTAGACTTATTTTATAAACACTGGCTGGAAAATTCCCCATGGCTCCCTCCACTTCCGGTCCTATCATTTCCTCAGTTACAGACAACTCTTCTCAGTGTGGCCACTTGCAGCTCATCCTTCCGGAAGACCTCATTTGAGAACTCTCTACAACTCATGCCTATACACAAGGACTGTTTCCTCATCCTTCAGCTAATACCTTGTGGATCTTTTGATATAGAGGTCTGTTGTCTTGTGACAAATCTATTGCCCATATTTTCTTTTTCCTTAGAACTTCAAAATTAACATCACTGGTCCACACGTGGTCTTCCTCTGTCTCTCTCTCTCTTTTTTTTTTTTTGGTTGTAGCCATCATTGTTGTTTGGCGGGCTGGGCTGGATTCGAACCCACCAGCTCATGTGTACATAGCTGGCGCCTTAGCCCATTGAGCCACAGGCACCGAGCCTTTTTTTTGAGACAGAGCCTCAAGCTGTCACCCTGGATAGAATGCCAAGGCATCACAGCTCACAGCAACCTCCAATTCCTGGGCTCAAGTGAGTCTCCTGCCTCCACCTCCCAAGCAGCTGGGACCACAGGCGCCTGCCACAACCCCCAGCCATTTTTTTTTGGATGCAGCCATCATTGTTGTTCAGCGGCCCGGGCTGGATTCGAACCCTCCATCTCAGGTGTACGTGGCTGGCGCCCCAGCCCGCTGAGCCACAGGTGTTGAGTTTGTCTCTTTTTTTAATACAGTAGTTCCCCTTATCCACAGTTTCGGTAACCCTCAGTCAACCATGGTCAGAAAATAGGCACATAGAATACAATATTTGGAAAGAGACAGACTATATTAACGTAACTTTTATTACAATATATTGTTATAATCCTTCTATAGGATGTTCCAAAGGTTGCCCACAAAGTTGCCACTCATAGGGAAAATAAGAAATTGTAGTTAAATGTACCTTTACTTATAAAATAGTCATTACAAAAGTTTACACACTGATAAGAACACTGTAAGGGTAGCAGGCAGACAGCCCTCAGAATGGGAGAAAATATTTGCAGGTTATGCCTCAGACAA
>CAUYON010167863.1:0-35912 GCA_963573935.1 Arctocebus calabarensis
AAGTGTTGATAAGTAAATGGTTAACTCAGGGACTCATGATTTATTTTATTTTGACAGAAATAAATCTTCATGGCCCTGATAACTTTTGAATCCTGTTATTACTAATTTCCTTGGGTAGACTTTGGGTATTTTCAAGGAAGACGATGGAGTTTTAAGAGGGAACCATGGAGAAAAACAATGGTGGCTCATTTGGAATGCTTTGCGAATAAAGTATAATTCTTCAGCATCAGGAAGTCTTTTTACTAGACATTTAATTTATAAATCATCAAAAAAGGGGCAATCATATGACAACCTGGCACCAAGCTCAGGATTCAGTAGACTATTTCTATTTCTGGTTGAAACAAGGCTTCTCAGCTAAAACCTGGAGTGTGTCAGCTTTGCTGTAGGCTAAGGGGTTTGAGGTCAAAATAAAAAGTAGAAAGATCCATAGTACAAAGATTTATGTACTTCTCCAGTGGCATTACCATCTGCTAGCAATGCTGCGCTCACATGGACGGGCATGGAAGGTCCCAGCAGCTGCAGCCAGCAGCACGCATCTGTATGCACAGTCTGCTCTGCTCACCCAGCGTGCAGCCCCCTGAGCCCTGCCTGCTGTTCCTGGTGGGTCTTGGGACCCTGGAGATGTCTCTGCAGTACAGTAGAGACTTCTCAAAATGACTCCTCCTTCCTGAAAATAACAAATTGCATGATACACAGACATATGCACATAAAATTTTAATAAAAAATAGCCTAAAATACACTCCAACCCTTCAAAAAACTTTTTCACCAAAGCAAGTAAGGAAGGCCCCTTTTGCAGCTGGGATGCCCTTTGGGCAGAGTCAGGGAGATGCAGCAGAGTCCCTGGTTTCCAGTTGGGGCAGCTGTCTCTTACGACTGCGCAAGAGAAGAGGTGGGGTCTGCAGAGAGAAGACAGCTGGTTGGAGTGTGCTGGGAAGCAGGTGTGGTGAGATGACACAGTGTTCTGTGAGATGGGGGCCACAAAACCTGCATTTGCTCCAAGTCACGGACCAAAAGGAGCCTTGACCATTACCCTGCCCCTAGGGTCCGTCTCTGTTGCCCTGAGACACGTAAGAAGAGCCTAACTGCTCCCTGGTGCTGGGCCTAGGCTTTCCAGGTAGGTGTGGATAGCATCCGCCATGAAAATTCAGGGGTCTTCGGTGCCTTGCTGGTGACTTGTCATCCAGGGGATGGCTTCTACAGAAGCCTGAAGCTTAGGTGATCTAGAACAGGGGTTTGCCAGCTATGGCTCAAGGACTGGTTTGGCCACCACTTGTTTTCGTAAATAAAGTTCTCTTGGGACACAGCCACACCCACACAGTCACACACAGGTCTGGCCTGTGTCTGCTATGACGGCAGAGCTGAGCAGCTGCCCCAAGGACCTCTGGCTTTCAGTGCCCCGGTTGTTTTCTGTCCCAGCCCTGCTGCTGATTGGCGTGTCCAAGCCCCACCTCAGTGCTCATCGGCATTTCCTCTCTCAGGGCACAAGTCCTTGCCAGGGTCACGGTCAGCAGGACGGTCAGCGTAAGCAACAGGTGGACCAGGGTGGGGTGAGGTGGCTCTGCCTCTCCCACCCCAGTCCTTGGCAGCTCCTCAGTTGGTTTGGTCTCAAAGGGAGAATCTTCCTCTGGTGTTGGATCTGAGCCACTGGTGGCTGAAGACTACAGAAGTGTAACTGGCCAGCCCCTCACCAGGCCCCACTGATGGCATGTTGCTGTCTCTCGCAGAAAAGTGCAGACCACAGCATGGGCCGCTTACGTGCTGCACAGGACTGTAGACTGGTCTCGGGCATCTCCTGGGGGGGGCTGGTGATTGCACCCAGCTTCTAGAGGCCTGAGGAGGGCAGTCACAGAGGGGACCAACTCCAGCCAGGACCTTGTCTCACAGGGTGTCCTTTTCAATCCAATTTTTAGCCCTTGTCTCTGAGTTTTAATAACTCTTGAGGTTGGCAGAGTGTAACAAGAACATCCTAAATCCTTTGGAGAGAAAAAGTGAGGCGTGAGGAGAACCATAGCTACCCCTGCTCTTTAAATGGCTGCTGCCTGCATCTCCTAGTCATGTTGGGCAGGCTGTGGGGTCTCTGTGCCCCAGAAGACCAGTACTGTCAGAGCATCAGCACCCTATGGTGGCGGAGGGTGTGGGGGGCAGGTCTGAGGAGCACTGGCTGTGCCCCACATCTGCAGTGTTGAGCCTGTGGGTTTGAAGGCAGCTGCCTTTCCCCGTGGCCCTCCCTGTAGTGGTGACCCTGGTCTTCCCTGCGAGGGCACAGGCATGTCCAGTTGTTCTGGATGAAAGTAAATTCTTGTGTTCTTGGGGAGATGTCTGGGAGGGTATGTTTCTGTTTGCTGCTTTTTTATGTTTTTCCATAGGCATTCTGTAAGCTAGTACTTGACAATGTAATAATTGGAGGTTTCTGAATAGCTTTTATAGAAACGGGTTTGCTGAGCAAGTTTTTAATAAATTCATTGATAATGTGAGGTGACTTACTGCCCCATAAATGCATCAAACTCAAATTGTGTTTGTGGGCTCGGTCCTAGTGCAGTCATCACATCGCATTGAGACGCATCGCTCTCATGTTCGCGGTTGATGGTGTAAGCAAACCATGCTGCGGGTACCCACGGACACAGCATGTGCAGTGACAGTGTGGTGCTGACAGTGATGAAAGTGGCTATGTTAGCAGTTTATGTATTTACTGTACTATGACTTTTATCATTGCTTTATAGTATATTGCTATTTATAAAAAAAGAATATAGCTTTTTTGTTTTTTTTTGAGACAGAGTCTTGCTCTTGTCCCCCAGGCTGGAACCCAGGGGAGCAGATCATAACTCACTATTACCTGGAACTTTTGAGCTCAAGAGATCCTTCTGCCTCAGCCTCCTGAGTAGCTTGAACTACAGGTGCCATCCCAATTCCCAGCAATTTTTTCTATTTTTGGTGGAGACAGGGTCTTGCTCTTTTTTTTAGGCTGGTCTCAAACTTGTGAGTTCAAAGGATCTTCCTGCCTTGGCCTCCCAGAGTGCTATGATTACAAGTGTGAGTGACTATGCCCAGCCAAGAATATAACTTCAAAGCAGCCTGAGGCAGATCCTTCAGGAGTTCTCCAGAAGAAGGCCTGGTTACACGAGAGGCCAGCTCCATGCACAGTACTGCTCTGAAGGCCTTCTGGTGGGGCAAGACATGGAGGTGAGGACAGTGCTGCTGATGACCCTGACCCTGCACAGGCCTGGGCTCGTGTGTGCTTCTGTGTCTTTTTTATTTTTTTTGAGACAGGGCCTTGCTCTGTTGCACAGCCTGAAGTGACAGTGGCGTGAGCACAGCTCACTGCAGCCTCAGGCGGTCTTTCCACCTCAGCCTCCCAAGTAACTGGGACTATAGACGTGTGCCACTGTGGCCAGCTATTTTTTAAATTTTTTGCAGAGATGGGTTCTTGCTCTGTTGAACTCTTGCCTCAAGAGATCCTCCTGCAATGGCCTCCCAAAGTGCTGATATTATAGGCATCAACTATGTCTTTGTTTTTAATGAAAAGGTTTAAAAAGCAAAAAAAGTTTTAAAAATAATAAAGTGTTAATAGAAAAAGGATATAAAGAAAAAAATGTTTTTGTGCAGTTGTACCTTGTGTTTTAAGTTAAGCATTATTATAAAAGTCAAAAAGTTAAAAAAAATTCAAAAGTTTACAAAGTAAAAAAGTTACAGTAAGCTAGGGTTAATCTGTTATTGAAGAAAGAAAAAAACTTTTTTTATAAATTCAGTGTAAGTAGTCTCAGTGTGAAGTGTTCACAAGCACACAGCTGTGCCCAGGAGTGTCTGGCCCCATTGGCCCTCGTGCCCACCCATGGGTAAATCCCGACAGACCCACCCTGCAGCCTCTCAGAGCAGTGCCCAGACACACACACCGTTTGTCTCAGGGTCACATTTTGACTGTGCCTTTCCTGTGTTTGGTCAGGATTAGACATGCAGAACTTTGCTTGAGCACTGCCCACAGCACCCAGCACAGGGATGTGCTCACTGCTGTGAAGCCAGACAGCGGGCTCTGCCGTGTGGCCGAGGTGTGCAGCAGGCCGTGTACATGTGCCTCATGTTCCTGCACAATGACACTGTTCGATGATGTATCCCAGAACATGTCCCCATAGTTGATTGATGCATGACTGTAGTAAGTCGCCTGCAAGCCTGTGGGGGTGTCCTTGGAGGCCGAGGTAGGAGGCATCAAAGTGATGCTCTTGAGTGGACAGGAGCTGAGTGCTGGCACTGCTGTCCGACACACAGAAGTTTTTCACAGAGGGAACAAACAGATGACCACGGTCACCCCTGTGCTGACTTGGATGCCCTGGAGCTGCAGCCCTCCACCCCTGGCTGGTCTGGGCATTCTTCCTTCAGGGCGGACCTTGCCTGAGGAGCTCCCTTGCTTCTGGTTGTTTTAAAGGTCTCTGAGTGACATTTCTCCTGTATTTCCTTAGCCACGTAAGAAGATTTTTGTTGCACAAGTGTGCCCCATTCCTCTCCTTCGGCACCAGGAAGGTGGTGTTTACACTCCTTTAAGGAGTGTGAGTTGTGAGCTGTCTTAGGCCAACCAGAAATTCATCTTTCATTCCTGGTGACATGTTGAGAAGAAATTTCACTTGGCATGAAACTGACTGATTACAGGCTGTAGGTTTCTACAGTATAACCCAAGGATTTCCAAACTGTTGTGAAGAATACCACTGTTCTTTAAGATTCAACAGAATTTGCATGTGGGGTGGTGGGGGCAGCATGGGGATCTGGTTGCCAAAGAAGTTTGGGGAGTTCTGGGCTAAACAAAAATAGAGTTAAAATGTTTCTTTCACTTCAGGATTTATGACTAGGAGTCTGCTATCCATTGTGAATTTCCTAGCGAGAGACTATCTTCAGGATTTTGTGTTATGTGATCATTTTTCTTCACACAGGATGCCATTCACAGGGTCCATAAAATCCCTCCCAGAACCCCCAGAATCCGCAGCATCCCAGGCTCCCCCACTGACCCCCCGAAAGGTGGTTTGGCAGCCCTGTGCCACCTTCCCTCCTCCCACTGGAGCTGATCAGAAAGTTCATGGCTACATATCCCCTTGAGAGAGTGGGACTTTTCCCCACCCCAGAGAGACACATTTCCATTTGGAACTGTGTTTTTCCGTGGCTGGTCCAAGTTTATGTCTGTCCCTGCAGCTCTAACACCTTCCTGGCCCTGGAGCTTGTCACCTAGCAGCACACTGAGCTATCCTTAGCGGTGCTCAGGAGGTAGCAGCTCTGAGAGCCCAGGGCCAGGCAGGGCCACCTCCCCCATATCCAGCAGCTCTGTGGTGGGCAGGGAGGGTGGGTTCCGGGGACATACCTTAGGGTTTCTCCAGTGTTCGACTCTTACTTTGTTTCCTGAAAATAATTAGAGAAAAGTGGTTTTTGAAAAAGAGACTTGTGTACCTTGGATCCTGCGGGGATCTGCCTTCAGTTAATGCATCCCAGCACCAGGGGTGGGGAGGCCCCCTAGCACAGCAGCAGCGCCAGACAAGCATCTTACTTTGCAGTCCACCTGGCCTGGTGTTGTGGAGGGCTGAGGGTAGCATCTTGGCTGCTTGTGAGTTACGGGGAGTGAGGGGAAGAAGGCAAGAGCTACCTGAGGGGAGAAGTTCACGTGCCTGGGGCCAGGTGGCGCTGCTGAGACCCCAGACGTGTAGCTGCCCATTGGTCCACAAAGACTATGCCTGAGGTTTGAACTCTGTTGTTTTGAAAGGATATAATATTCTTAGATACTTCTTTCAGTAAAAATCCCAAATAGCAAAAATGCTTGTGATTACTTTGAACCTTTTGGGGAAAGAATTTGGGTGTGAGTGACTAAAAAGTAAACACAGCTTACTACATTGTGTATTCACAGGGCTATCTACAACTCTCACTCCCTCCTAAGCATAGGTAGTGCCATGCTCTGCGTGAACATGCACAGCCTTATGCCCCGTGCTCAGGTGCTCAGTCAAGCCCGGGTATGTGTGCGCTCACATGTACGGTGCACAGATGTGGCCCCAGCAGGTGATTGCATGGGCTGCCTACCAGATGACCTACCTCAGCCTGAAGGCCTGTGTGCCCCATAGCACACAGTCCCCACCTTGCCCATCACCCTTGAGCTACATGCAGGCCATGGCGTGTACCTCCCCCCATGTGGCACCTGTTTGGGGCTTTCTTGGGGCTTGTGCCTTCACAGCTCTCTTTGAAGCAGACATCTTGGTGAACTTTGTAGACTCGTTTGTACCTGTCATCACAAGAAAACTCTGTCAAACCAGACAGTGAAGCAAAAGGTTGCCAGTTGCTTAATCGAGGCTATGCAAACCCACAGGAAAATATGAAGGTGTTTGAGGAAAAAGCCACTATTTTCTTCATAAAATATTACTGCTTGTAGATGTATTAAAATATCCAACATCAAGGTCCTATGATTTTTTAAAAATTTACTGTATAATATACATGAAATATACTCATTTTAGTGAGCACACTAAAGACTGAGAAAGTCTTTTGATAAAAAAGATAAAATGTGAAATTTCAAAGACATGTCTTTGAGGCAGGCCACTTGGCTCAAGGCCTTGGGGAGATATGACCTCAGTTTTCTGTTTATGGGTATTTTATAGAGAAGTCTGAGAAGCCTTAGGCTTGCAGGCTTGGGACATGGGCATTGCAGCATTGAGGGCCTGATTTTAAGCACTGTTTCTTCCATTTATTTAGTAGGCTACTTTGAGCAAGGCTCTTAAACTTTTCAGACTTAGAGGGTTTTTTGGTTTGTTTTGTTTGTTTGAGACAGAGTCTCGCTGTGTCACCTGGGTAGAGTGCAGTGGTGTCATTGTAGCTCACTGCAACCTCGAACTCCTGGGCTCAAGTGATCCTCTTGACTCAGCTTTGTAAGTAGCTGGGACTATAGGTATGTGTAATTTTGTGTAAAATGGGAATTTCTCATACCATGTCTCATAAGATTGTGGATAAGAATGAAGGGAAAGTGTCTGAGCTCTTGTTAAAGCTCTCCCAAGTCAAGGAGCTCAGTGGGCAGTGCGCCAACTCACCTGCTACATTTGGGAGACACTTAGGGTCTAAACCCTGAAGACTTCTGCTTCCGGGAGGCTGAGGCAAGAGAATCGCCTAAGCCCAAGAGCTTGAGGTTGCTGTGAGCTGTGATACCACAGCACTCTACTGAGGGGGACAAAGGGAGATTCTGTCTCTAAAAAAATAAAAAAAAAAAAATAAGACTTCAGCTTCCGTCCCTGAGAAAGTAACAGAACCTGGAATTCACCTCCTAATGTGAACAGTCAGAGCAGTGGAGACCTGACCCTGAGGGAAGAGAAACAAATGAGACCAGCCTGTGGTCAGCCCAGGGCACCTTTTGGACTGCCTTGTCACACTGACTCAGGACAAAGATGAGCACTGTGGGGCAGAGTGCTGGAGAGGAGGGAGCCGTGCAGAGGAAGGGCTCCAGAAACCTGTATGAGGTCTGCAAGTGCAGGGTGGGACCGTGTGTGCAAGGACTCCTGAGGAGCTGGCAGGTCCCCGAGTCACCATGCAAGTGCAGGGTGGGACCGCGTGTGCAAGGACTCCTGAGGAGCTGGCAGGTCCCCGAGCCCAAGGACAGAGCTCTTACTAAGGGCCAGTCCAGTGAAACCCCAGAAAGGCACACACAGAAGTTGGCCACAATTAGCCCCAGCATAAAGGCTACTCAAAACAACTTGTAAAAAGATCAGACTATACTCAAATAACCGCCTTGCAGAAGAAAACCAACATTCTTCAAAAGAATATACAAATTGGTCAGGCATGGTGGCTCATGCCTTTAATCCTAGCACTTTGGGAGGCTGAGGTGAGTGGATTGTTTGAGCTCAGGAGTTCAGGACCAGCCTGAGCAAGAGTCAGACTTTGTCTCTTAAGAAAAGTAGCAGGTGTTGTGGAGGGAACCTATAGTCTGAGGCAAGAGAATTGTTTGAACCCAGGAGTTTGAGAGTTCTATGATGCCACAGAACTCTACTGAGGGTGACAAAACAAGATTCTGTCTTAAAAAAAAAAAAAAAATCCAGCACTTGGTAACATAAAATTTAAAATGAGTCCCCCCCAAAAAGTGACCCATAATGTGGAGAAAAATATTTCAATAGAAAAAGACTCAGAAATGAGAGTGCTGAAATAAATAGCAGATAAAGACCTTTAAATATAAATTTGGTCCACATGTCCAGTAATCTAAGGGAAAACACACATATTAGTGAAGAGAGAAATGGGTGGTCTAAGAAAGAAGTAAAAGGAGCTTCTAGACATGGTAAAACATAGTATCTGAAATGAAAATTTTATTGACTAGGTTTAATGGTAGATTAGATGCTACATAAGAAAAGATCAGTGACCTTGAATGATAGAAACAGCGTCTGTCCGCAGTGAAGAACAGAAGGAAGAAAGAGCAAACAACCCCAACAGAGTTGCAGGGCCGGCGGGACATGTACAGGAGTGCCAGGGAAGGACAGAGATGCAGGGAGAGGAAAGGCATGTGAACAAATGATGGCCACATGCTTCCAAATTGACAAAAGCTAAAAATCCAGAAATACAAGAAGCTTAACAAATTCCAGAGAATAGGCCCGGCTCGGTGGCTCACGCCTGTGATCCTAGCACTCTGGGAGGCCAAGGTGGGTGGATAGCTTGAGCTCACAGGTTCAAGACCATCCTGAGCAAAAAGCGAGACCCTGTCTCAACTAAAAATAGGAAAAAGGATTGTTCGCACCCAAGTTGGAGGTTGCTGTGAGCTGTGACTCCACGGCACTCTACCCAGGGCAACAGCTTGAGACTCTGTCTCAAAACAGACAAACAAATGGGGCGGCGCCTGTGGCTCAAAGGAGTAGGGTGCTGGCTCCATATGCCAGAGGTGGCAGGTTCGAACCCAACCCCGGCCAAAATTGCAAAAAAAAACTTATAAAAACAAACAAACGAATTCCAGAGAATAAAAACACACACAGCTATACCAAAGCACATCATAATTAAATTGTCCAAAAAGAGAAATAAAGAGAAAATGTAAAAGCAGCCACAGGGGTGGGAGGGCACATTATATACAGAGGAACACAAATGAGAATGGCTATGGCTTCTCACCTGGAGCCACTCCAGCCCAAGCACAGAGGAGTGACATCTTTAACATGCTGAGAGGAAAATGCAACTGTCAGCCAAGAACTCTACAGTAAGCAAAGGCATCCTTCAAAAATGAAGGTGAAATAAAAGCCTTTTTAGACAAAAGCAGAGTGAATTCATCTCCTGTAGACTTGTGCTAGAAAGACTGTTACATCGCATCCATTCAGTAAAAGTAAAGGGACCCAGTCGGAAGCTTGGATCTACATAGAGCTTGAACAGTGCTGGGGATGGTGGACAAGACTGTTTACTTTCAACACTAGAAAATGCAGTTGTCTGTTGAGAGCACAAGGACGTTGTGCAGTTCATAGCACGTCTGGAAGTAAGAAGCCTGACAACGGTAATTCAGAGATGGGAGTCGGGAGAGTGGAAGCCTGTCGCTGTCATGCTGTTGTAAGAATCTGCCATTATACTGAAATCATATACTAGTAATTAAAGGTAGATTGTGATAAGCTGATTGTGAAGTGGAAATCCTGGAGCAACCACTACAAAATATAAGCCAAGAAATATAACCGATTAGCCAGTAGTAAAAGAGATTGGCAGAGAAAGCAGGACCCAGCTATATGTTAAATATAAGAAAATCACTTTAAATGTGCAGGCAGGTTGAAGGATAGAGAGCTTTTGGTGAGCTAAGAAGCCCCTTGTTGGGCGCTTCCTGAGGCCCTAGCCTCCGTGAACCTTCCAGTCATTAGCAGGTGCTGCTGGAAGGCTGTGGACCCTGAGGGTGCAGGCCCAGCGCACAGAGTCTGCATCCTGTGCCTGCCAGTGTAGCCCCCGAATCTCAACACAGACCAGTATCTGCTGGGCGCATGGTGTCGAGCCTGGCTACCTGCCCCTGCCCCTACAGCTCTTCCTCCACGGGGCCTCCAGAGTGGTCTTTATAGACATAAGCACATCTGTCTCTCTCCTGCTCAGGGCCCTTCTGTCACTCCCCATTTCATGGAGAACAAGCGCCAGCCCTCCTGAGGGTCTCCAAGGCCCTTCAACCTCCTGGCTGCTTTCCACCTTGCTTGGTGGGCCCAGCCCTGCTGGCCTCTTTGCTGTCCCCAGGGGACCTAGGCAGCTCCTGGTCACTGGTATGTGCTCCCCTCCTTCACCTTCTGGCCCCTGTCCACCCACCTCCGGCTCTCCTGATCTCCTGTTCAGCTCTCCTGTTCCCAGCACCCGTCACTGGCTGCAGCACTGTGCAGCATGCTCGCTGCTGTTTCCTGTCCGTCCCTTATCTAGAACATAAGGATTGGAGGGCAGGACTGCAGTCTGTTCTGGTCTCAGATGTGTGCTGAGTGTCTGGGAGCGCCTACACACAGCCAGCACTTGGGGAGTGAGTTGTTCACTGACTTGACTCTGTAAGTCCACAACAGACTGACTGTTTTGTGTCACTCTTCCTGGCAGCCCGTTCTCCAGGTGGGAAACTGAAGCACGAGTGATTTGCCCAGGGACACATCCGTCCCTGACAGAGCAGGGACTGGTGTGTGCTTTTCCAGGGGGCTCTAAGGAAGAGATAAGGGAAAGGTCATGTTCATGAGGCCTTTGCCCTTCACAGGGGCTAGAGCTGACGCTGCTGACGCCTGTGGGGGAGGCAGCCTGGGGGCCGGGGCCGGGGACTCTGCTCTTCACCACTGCTGCTGCCACCGGCTACACGGACAGAGGCCGTTTTCTCAGTCTTCCTGCCTCGCTTTGCTAATGTATCCCATGGAGGGAACTGGTGGTCAGACAGGTCCCTTCCGTGACTGACTACCACCCTCCTCAGGGCTAGGTGGGCAGAGGTTGGGAAGACATGTTGAAAAGTGAGGACACTCTACATGTGTAACCAGGCTGAGGACAGAGAGCAACTCACATGTGGTGACAGACGCCGCCCTCCCAGACTGGAAAGGACTTCGTCTCCGAGAACAGCCGAGTGCAGGGGCGAGGCACTTTTTTGCAGGCTGTAGGCACAAAGCAAAAGGTTATGAGGAGCTGTGCTGAGGGTGATATCTTCCTGGCCCCACCATGCACTCTGCCTGAGGGAGAGACCCCAGCAGCCTGCCTGGACCTGGGGTCTGCACCTGCTGTTTCCTGAGCTGCCGGCCCCATCTTCAGGTGTGGCAACTCTGGTCTGGGCATCCTGGAGGCTGGTCCCCTAAAGGCCCAGAGGCCATGGGGTACTGTGGTGAGATGGGAGCCCCCCTGCCCACCCTGGCACTCAGGCCATGCTGGTCTTAAGGAGCATGTGTCCTCTTGGGCCTGCTCTGTGACTATGCATTCTGCTGCAGGGTTGTTCAGGCTCTTGCTGTTAGTGGCACCTTCTTTCTATCTAACTTGGGGGTTCTTGCCCACCCACCTCCCTGCCCGGGACTCAGAAGCCTTGACACCTCAGAGGCCCCCACAGCAAACCCACCTGTGACCTAGTCATCCTGGGGCTGTCACGGGCTATTGTGACAGGTGTCCTGAGCCCAAGTCCCAACTTACCGAGCTCACAGCGTCTGCCTTTGAAGCCTGGTGCACAGTCACAGCTTTGGGTCCCAGTGCCCTGTACACATGTGCCTCCATTCTGACAGGGGCTTCCTGAGCAGTTCCCTGGGGCAGCTGGAAGCAGAGGCCACACGAGGTTCGTCCCTAGGACATCTGGACGCTGCTAGCATGGACACGTGTGTGTCCCCCCTCTGCAACCTGGCCAGAGATGCAGGGAGGCTGCTCTCTCTGCAGTGACAGGCCTGTCCCTCTCCTGCTGTGGCCCATAGCAGGGGGCTCTCAAACACCACTAGGGTGGACCTACTTTAGGTGTCCAAAGAGAGCAGAGGGAAAGGACAGGCCAAAGCATGCCTGGCCTGGACATCATCACAAGGAAGGAAGGAGATAAAGGGGAGGGGGGCAAGAGAAGCAGGACCCCTGGTGCTGAGCTCCCCCTGCTCCCCACTTGTCTGGCAGCACCCTATACAGGGTCTCCAGTTGGCACCTGGGTCCTCCTGGTCCTCCTGTCCTGCAGCCCTCGGCTTGCAGCCAGGGCCTTGCTCAGGGTGGCTGTACCACATCCTCACCACACTTTGGCTGCTAGTACGTCCTTATTTTTTCTACCTTCATCAAGATTTGCTTTACATTTTATTGGTTTACTTTTTAACTTAATAAACATTGAAGAGCAGGAGCCAGTCAGAATTGCATCGACCCTACTTCACCTAAGGCTAAGCCAGCCCTATCACCCCACCCCCCGCCGGCCTGTCCCCATGCTGGCCCTGGGTTTCTCTCCCTGGCTGGCTCCCCTCCTTCCTTGCTGGATCCATTTCCCCTTTTTCCTCTCCCACGTAGTCCTCTGGGACTTTTCTTGTCTTTTATTTTCCTGATGTGCTTACAATGAGTCATGGGCCTCTGGAAAACCTCTCATTATGAAAATTTCCAAAGCTACAACACGTGCAGTGTGGCGAGCCCTTATGCGCTCAGCTTTAATGACGATCAAAATTGGCCAATCTTGTTTCATCTGTTTCCATCCTTTCTGAAGAATTTCTAGATAGTTTACAGATATTATTTAGCATTTCACCTGCAGACAGGTCCGTGGGTATCCAATACTTCACAGAACCATGAGGCTATTACTACAAATTAGCAGTAGTTCCTAGGCCATGGTCACATTTCTCAGATCCTCTTACAAGGTCCTTTACGGCTGCTCTGATGTCTTGTGGGCTCACAGAGTCGACACTCTGCCTTTATTTGATGGATCTCAAGTCTCTGCTTACCTTACCTTTTACTCTCCTCCCCCTTTACTGAAGAAACAGATCATTTTTCCTGCAGAGTTCAGCTCCTGGATCTGACTCACTGTGAGCCGTGGCATTGGCTTGTCCCTGCCCTGTCTCCCTCTCTAATTAACGGGACAGAGGGGTTCAGTGGACACAGGCTTAGGTGGTCCATGTAGGGAGGCTCATGGGCCATCAGCCACACCAGGGAGTGGGATGCCTCTGAGTCCTGCTTTAGCGATGTGAAGACTGCCCACTGGGTCAGCGTTGGAGGCTTGATCGCTCCAGAAGAGAGTCCTGGGGGCCTTGCTTGTACCTGCCAGTTCAAGCGGCCATCAGGTCCCTGAGCTGAGGTCCCTCACTAGGGTGGTGCCTGACTCTGCCTTGGGCAGTTGGAGAGTCACCTGTGAGGACAGGCTTTCCTCTAGCCACCCTAGGTCCCCCTGGGCTGGGACCCATACAGGCAGGGTGGGAGAAATGCTCCAACCTTTTCCTTTATGTGCCAGCAGATGATCAGTCCCCAGCAAGCGCTAGAGTTGATCAACAAGGTATTTTTCTTTGCAAGCGTCTTGGTGACCACATGGGTTTCTGTGACTTGATGGAGTCAGTCCACAGCTGTCACTGTGGCAGCCCTCTCAGGTCAGTTTCTCAGCTCTTTGGACACAGCCCCAGCTGTTTTGAAAGCTTGCTTGCTTTTTACACAATCCTGTGTCCTGGGACTCTTTTGCCCATATGTCACTTCAGCCTCGGGACCAGCCATTTCTCCAAGGGGCTCTGGATCCTCTGGAAAGAGCAAAACCTAGCACCCACAGTCTGGGGCCTCCTTGGCGTCTGTCCCTGCTGCCGGCTTTTTCTGGAACAGGACTGAGAAATCAGGTTTCTAAAATGTAGACAAATTGTGAATTGATACCAATAATTCCCGGTCCAAATAACAGAATTAAATTTAAAAACAAGGTTTTAAACTCTTTTGATTTTATTTATTTATTTATTTTGTAGAGACAGTCTCACTTTATCGCCCTCAGTAGAGTGCTGTGATGTCATAGCTCACAGCAACCTCCAGCTCTTGGGCTTAGGCAAGTCTCTTGCCTCAGCCTCCCAAGTAGCTGGGACTACAGGTGCCCGCCACAAACACCTGGCTATTTTTTTTGTTGTTGCAGTTCGCTGGGGCTGGGTTTGAACCCGCCAACCTCGGTATATAGGGCCTGTGCCCCACTGACTGAGCCACAAAATTTTGTTGACATTAACATTTATTTTCTTCATCCTACAACATACATGTACTAGTTTCAAGGCCAGTTTTACTCCCCTAATGATACAAGTGTAACTATCAACACCAAGATTTCTTGGTGGTGTTTCTCATCCCGAGGCCACACCCACTGGGTGAGTTTAGACTGCTGTTATTAAAAGTCCTTGAAAAGATGCTTTTTTCCTGTGTGGTTATGCCATCAACACTATAAATAGGTTATTTGTTTTAGTTTGTTTTCAATTTTTAGGTGTTGCCTTTTCTTTTTTAAATTTCAGATTATTACAGGGGTCCATACAATTTGGCATCTACGTGGATGGAGTCATTAGAGTTACAGGTGTGCCCTGGTACCAGAAAGTGTGCAGTACACCCATGCAGTGGGTGGGAATTTACCTTTCCCCTCCCCCCTTAAATTCTATTAAGTTTTGCTTCCATATGAACTTGTAGGTGTTGAACAACCAGTTCCAATTTAGTACTGAGTACATATGGTGTTTGTTTTTCCTTGTGATACTTCACTTAGGAGAATGGTCTCCAATTCCATTTAGGCTGTTACAGTTCATTAATCCATCAAGGAACTGATGGGCACTTGGGTGCTTTCCACATCCTTGCCTTTGTGAATTATGCTGCAATAAACATTCAAGTGCAAGTGTCTTTTTAATAAAATGTTGTTTTTTTTTCCTTTGGGTAAATACACAGTAGTGGAATTGTTGGATTGAATGGTGGTTTCCTCTTAGTTCTTTGAGGAATCTCCATGCGACTTTCCATGGAGGTGGTGGAGTTTGCAGTCCTGACAACAGTGCGTGAGTGTTCCCTTCTCTCCACATGGTCTTGCCTTTTCTTTTTATTGTTTTAAAAACATTTTCTGGGTTCTAAAGTCAACTATAAAACAAGGTACGTTCAGAGAAGCCTCCATTCCCTTTACCCTGTTCTTTCCTTCTCCACTTAACCATTTTATGAGTTTTATTTCTTTTTAAATATAAGGGAAAAATTCATATTTCCCTTCTTCATTTTCCTACCCCCCCCAAAACATACTGAAAACACTATTCTGCACTTTTTTTTTTTTTGAGACAGAGTCTCACTTTGTTGCCCTTAGTAGAGTGCCGTGGTGTCACAGCTCACTGCAACCTCAGACTCTTGGGCTTAAGCGATTCTCTTGCCTCAGCCTCCTAAGTAGCTGGGACTATAGGTGCCCACCACAATGCCTGGCTATTTTGTTATTGTTGCAGTTTGGCCAGGGCCGGGTTCGAACCCGCCACCCTCAGTATATGGGGCTGGCACCCTACTCCCCGAGCCATAGGCGCCGCCCAGGTCCTTTGCGTATTTTTAAACTGGATTATTTGTCTTTTTATTACTTGGTTGTAAAGTTCTTTATAAATTTTGGATACAAGTCCTTTATCAGATATATGAATTACGAATATTTCCTTCCATTCCATGGGCTGTCTTTTCATTTCCTTGATGATGTCCTTGAGACATAAAAGTTTTAAAATTTGACAAAGAGCAATTATCCTTTTGTTCTTCTTCCACATTCTTTTGCTATATCTAAGACTCATCTGTCACATCTAAAGTCACGAAGATCTACACGTGTTTTCTCCTAACACGAAGTTTAGCTTCTACCATTTGGGTCTTTAGTCCCTTTTGTGTTAACTTGTGTGTGAGGCACATGGTGGGAGATGAGTCCAGCATCCCTCATCAGCATGTGGCCACCACCATCCCGGCAGCATGAATGGAGAACACGATTCTGTCCCCACGGAGTGGTGTTGGCCCTTGTCAAAATCAGCTGCCCACAGATGTGCGGCTTTATTTCTGTGCTCTCACTCTTATCCCCTTTCCCTACAGGCCTGTCCTTCAGCCAGCAGCACTGCTGCTTCACTGTTGTCACTCTCTAGTAAATTCTGATGCTTCTCCTGGTTTTTTCCCCTCTTTTTCAGAATTATTTTTGCTATTCTCGGTCCCTTGTACATTGCAAACAATTGTCCAGAGGCCTTGCGGAGCCCCTACAGAACACAGCTGGGTGCAGCAGCATTCAGAATGCGGGGGCTTGTGCTGCCACTCCTCTGCCCTGCGTGCAGGGCAGCCACGGTGACAGACACTGACAGGAACCTACTCCGTTCTGGGGCTGCTGGGACCCTCAGTCCACAGTTCATGCAGGTGCAGGCGGGAGCTTCCTAGAGAAGGAAGCCGGCCTCATCTTATGCTGCTGTTACCACTAAACCCACACACATAAATAAAACTGCAGAGAAGGCAGTTTAGAGTGGGATGGGGCAGGCGACATCATGGAGAAAAGTGGCTTAGGCTGTGCCCTGGCTTGCTGTTGCCTGGGGTGGCAGCCACCTACAGCACTGGTGAAGGTGTCAGGGGAGACAGGCAGGACAGTCCCAGAGCCCTGCTGGGGGGAGAAGTTGGGGAAAACAGGGACTATTGAGCTAGACTTAGCGCTCCTTTGTTCCTGCCCCTTCAAACCTCTGGTGTGACCAGCTGCAAGCACGGGGACCTGCCTTCTCTCCAGGATATGCTCCCTCAGGCCTGAAGGTAGAGTCCTGAGCTAGACAGTTGCAGGGTAAGGATGTGACAATCAGGAGTGTTAACTTTGCTTTTGGGGTGTCCGGGGTGCTCTGGAGATCCTCTCTCCTTGAGAAAGCAGTCTAACAGCTTTCAGGGAGAAGGATCAGGTTACCCCATGAGGAGATAAGAGCAGGCCTGGTAGGGTGCTGGATACAAGATGACCTGGACTAGTATTGGAAGGAGAAAGGAACTTCAACCTAGGATTTTATGTCCAGCCAAACTAACCTTCAAATGTGAGTGCTACTCAGAATTTTACAGGCATACGCGCCTCGGAAATATGGCTATGTAAAGTCCCAGCAAGCACTTGGTGACCCTAAAAGTCCATTGATGTGCAAAGAACCAAGAATGGTCCAAACTCCCTTGAAGGTCAGATGGAGGACTGGCCCTGCTGCATAGCAAGTAAGGCCAGAGCCACCATCATTCAAATAGCTGGTGCTGGCTCGAGGACAGGGACACAGCACAGGAGGGTGGTGTGCACTGGACATGGAAGCTCTGCAGAGCCGTGGGAGACGGTGGCTGTTACAAGTGTCCATAAGAAAAAGAACTAACTTCTATGTCATACAAAACAAAAATCAGGTCTGAGGTTAAAAGGCAAACTACTAAGCTTTTAAGAGATATGACAAGGTACATGAAAACCCCAGAGAATCCATGACGAAAGAGAATAGTTGGGCCAGACATTTGGAAACAGTATGCAAAGCTCAATACATATATAAACTCCAGTAATAAGTAATCATGAAATATAATTTTTAAAAGTGTATCCTAATAGCAAACAATAATAGCATAAATTAAATAGGAGTAAATCTGTATTCCACATAAAATTTACTAGAAGACATTAAGTCTTAACTACATGAAAAGATATTCCATGTCCATGGACAGACTTAATGTCCTAAAATGTCTTCACAAAAATGGTTCATGGATTCAGTGCACATCTAATCATCTTGAAAACCTTTTTCATGGAATGTGATTAGAAGATTCTGAGATGTATACATGCAGGGCAAGGGCCAAGGACGGCCAGGGCACATCTGAAGACGAAAGCAAAGCAGAGGGGCCTCCAGTGGCACCGGGGTGCACCAAGTTTGGTGGGAGCAGGTGGTGCCGGCACAGCCAGAATTCATTTTATATGTGGAACTTGGGTCTTGACAGTGGAGAAAAGGGACTATTTAGTGAAAAACCAGTTTACCTTTGTGCATAAAAAATGAAACCGTAAGCCCGTTTCTCTCTCACACACAATCCTCTTCAGAAAGATCAATGAACTAAATGTCAAATACAAAATTTCAAATCTTTGAGAAACAAATATACATGAATAACTTTCTAACCTTGTGTAGGGGAAGGTATTTTTAAAAGAAGGCCCCAAGTCACTAACCACTAATGCTTAATAAATTTGATCAGGAACCTTCGCTCCGAGGGAACTGCACTTTAATGAGGGGAAGAGAATGGGGAGAAGAACCAGAGGCTGAAAAGAGACGCTTCAGAGCACACACCTGACAAGAGTTTGTGTGAAAACGTCTTAACAAAACTTTGACAAATGAGTAAGGAAAGTACACACAACCCAGTTTTAAAGTCAGTGGCAGGACCGTTTCACAAACGAGCCGATGTCCCTGGCAGATACCCGCAAAGAGACACCCGCTGGCTTGGCGGGGGGGGGGGTGGGGGGGGGGCGTGCGGCTGCAGGACCAAGGTCTGGAGAGACTTCGTCACTGCTGGGAAAAGGCCTCAGCCTCACGTAACTCGGGAATTCACATACCCTAAGATCCAGCATTTCTGTTTGGACACACGCACCAGCCAAATGCTACCCACATGCCTTCCGCACAGAGAGCAGGGAAAAAGCCAGGGAGTTCACCACGGACTCCAACCTCAGCCCCAGATGTGAACAAGCTGAGTGAACCACAATCAGGACAGGAATGCTGAGTGTGAACACAGGAGAAGAGCACGTGTGTGGTGTGGGCAGACACACGGGCGTGAGGGTGTACCCCTCCCACCTTCTCCTAAGGGAACAAAGGCCTCACAAACACCAAGTTCAGGATCACAGCTACCTGCAGGGAGACACAGGGCAGGACAGCAAGATGCAGCCACTGCTCGTGTCCTGCTTCGTGGCTTTGGCTCTAGGTTGAAAGGCCACAATTTTATCAAAAGTTAACTCGCTGAACTGAGTACAAGGTGGCTGGCATGACAGTGCAGCTCTACCCTGCGTGACAGCTTGAGGCTCTGTCTCAAAAAAAAAAAAAGAAAGAAAGAAAGAAGAAACAACCTTCATTCTGAGGGAACTGCATCTTAATGAGGGGAAGCTTCCTGACTGCGTCTGATGCACAAAGCAGCTCTGCGGCTCAGCCAGGGGCAAAGTCAGACCTCATGTGAGAGGAGACAGTGCTGGACCTGGGGTTTGGGGCTCAGACAGTGCTGAACCGGCAAGCGCACCTCTGGCATCGTGGCAGGTGGTGGGGGCAGCAGGCCAACCCTCAGAGGCTTGTGTCCTCACCAGCCACTAGGCCTCTTTGGGCTGCAAGATGGGTGACCCAACCTGAGTCCGTGATGTGACTCAGGGGAGAAAGGGAAACTGGGCCCTAGGAGAGCTGTCCATGGAGGGGCACGGCCCAAAGATTAGAGCTGGGGCAAGGCAGGGTGGAGCCAGGCTCATGTAAGGCACATGCGTCCACTCATGCTGTCCAGGGTGGCAATTCCTCTTGAGCTGTGGGGTGCTCCTACTGGTGGCTCTCACAAGGCAGAGCACTGGAGTAGGGGACAGGTGAGGCCTTGTGTGCCCTGGGTGTCTGCAGGGCCCAGCTGCTTCCTCCACCGACTGCCACTGTTCTGACTGAACATACTCCTCTATGGAGAGCAAGGGGCAGCTGCTCGCCGGGTGGGGGAGCCGGGCCGGGGCAGCTGCAGGAGGTGGGGGCAGGGCAGGGTGGGGTGCTGCTGACAGGGCAAGGTGCTTTGCCTTACCCTTTCCAGACGGGGGTGCACACTGCCCTTGGAGAGACCCTATGTCTCTGACTGCTGCCAGGGGGCCTTCTGTGTTCTCTAAAGCCCAGGAGAATGCTCAGTCCCCAAATCCCCACCACTGCTGCTGACTTACTTTTGATGTCCTTGTCACTGCGTTCAGGGAGCTGCAGGGCCAGGCTGACCTGCTTGGGGGTCTCCTCCATGTTCTCAGGCTGCGCCAGGACTGTGGGTTCTAGGAGAAGCCAGGTAGTAACCACGTGGCAGGGCAGCTCCCCACCAGGACACCCTTAGGCTGCCTTCTTGAGCTGTTTCTCCCCCTCAGGGTGTAGGGACAATCGGCCTGGCTCCTGGTGTGGTGCGTGGTGGGCATCCGCTCACCTGTTGGCCCTACACCCCCCTGCGGAGGTTTAGCTTCACCCTCCTGCTGACCCCCAGCAGGGACCAGCCTTCCCGTGGGGCCCAGCAGAGTTGCTCTGGGTTGGGCTCCGGTGACCTGTGCTGCTGAGAGGCCCCTGTACTTCGGCTGGTCCCGGTGTTGTCCCCTCCCACAGGTCAAGTCCTGCTTCCTCTCCTCCAGGTCCTGCTTCTTTGGGGCTGCTGCCCCCTCCCCGTCTCAGTCTCTGCAGCCCCTCCCTCTCTACAAGGCTTTCACGTGCACTCTGGGCATTTCCCACCTGCCTCCATGGAGCAAGGGGAGGGCAGCTGACTGCCTGGCCCTGGGCTTTTTCCTCTTGCTCACGAATGGCAGTGACCCCTTTGCTGTCACCCCCCACCCCAAGTCCCTGAGGACTCCTGTGCCTCCTCCCCCTCCCTGCTGCATACCTCACCCTTTCTTTCCCTTGCCTAGTAAGTTTTTGTTAGTTGAAATATTCACTAAACTGGAGACTGGGCTCTCTGCCAGGGAATTCTGTGAGGATGGGCACCTGGCCTTACAGGTAAGAGATGAGGCCCCCCAGGCAGGGCCAATGGCACCTGCTTCCTGCCCAGCGTGTCTTGGGCCACATCAGGGTCATGGGAAGGTCATGCCCACCTCAGCCCCCAACAAGCTTTGGGGAGGAGCCGGCTCCCTGCCTCCCGCTGCCGGGATGACTGCCTAGGGAAAGGGACCAGGGCTGCCATGCCCTGTGGTGCCTCCTCAGGTGGCCCCGCTAGGCTAGGCCTGAGCAGGACCAGAACCCCAAGGCTCTGCCTGTGGAACGTGGCCACAGAATAAGAAGTGACACGGGCCCTGGGCTGTGCCCCACTTGCCCAGCGCCCGGTGCCTTGTTCAAGATGGACTCCGACTGACATTCTGGGTGGGCTCCTGCACTCTGGAGAATTTGGCCACCACAGCCTCCTGTCGCCTGCTTAAGAGACAAAACCTGAGTCCTAATGTGGCAAGCAAAGCTTCCGTAGAGTCTGGGACCGTGCCCACCATCTTCCTCTCTTGTCCTATCCACGTCCTGCCCGCCAGGCTGTGCACTAACAAGCCCACGCCCACACCCAGAGCCTTGAGCACCAGCAGCATCTGGCTGGGCTGAGACCGGTGGGCTTCAGCCAAGGTCTTCAGGGCCTTGTCGTTCACCATGCTGGACCAGGGGCCAGGTAAGTGTGTGGGAAGGCCTGGGGGCTGGCCTCCCAGTCTGGGCAGCACTCACGTGGTTGTGTGGGGACTGGTTTGTGGGCGGAGCCGCCGAGCCTGGCACTTACTCTTCCTCTGCCGTCCACAAGCTCAGAGAACCTGCGGAGAAGAGGGGGTTCACCACTGCCAGACCTTGGCCTTGTGGGCAGTGGACAGCAGGCTGGGTACCTGGATGGCTGGGAGAGTGGCTCGGGGGCGCTGTGGTCATTGAGCAGTTGTAGCTCTGGCAGGCGCACAGGGGGTGGCCTGTTCCTGAGCACCCGTGGGTGGTGTCCTCCCTGGGGCCAGCGTCGGTCGGCACCATCCCTGGGGGCTGCAGAGCAAATGGACGGAGTGGCCGTGGGGGTGAGGAAGGGGGCTGCCCCCAACTGACTGCCCCGCTGCTGCTGCCTAAGATGGGCTACTGCTCCCCAGTGCTTGGAGAGGGGCAGGGGCCACGCAAGCTGTGGTGGCTCAGGGCTGGGGCTCCCCTGCCTCCAGCCCACCCATCCCTTCTGAGGCTTGGTTCCTCGCCTCCGAGCTGCAACATGGACATGCCCTCAGTTGGGAGTTGCCAGGCAGGTCCCAACCCCCCACCCAAGACTCAAGTTCTGTATTCCCAAGGCAGGGTAGGGCACCTGGACACAGTCTGAGGCCATCCCCAGCAAGTGGCTCTCCTGCTGGACATCTCTGTTGAGACCCCAGCCCACTAGCTCTCAGTGGGAAGTGGTTTTTGGCCTCCCAGGCTGGGCCCAAGTCAGGCGGCCCACGTGGACGGGCTCAGTGGGCCCGCCTGGCAGGGGCAGCTGTAGCCGGTGCCTCGTAGGGGAGCCTGGAGGCCCCACACTGCCTGCTGCGGGTCCCTGCCGTGGCTCCTCTTTCTCACAGTGTTCTGCTCCCTGTGCTGCCACAGCCAGTTCCCACATGTGCCCTGTGTCCACATTCGCCTTGTTCCCATATGTGCCCCATTCCTCACATGCCTTGTGTCCTCATGTGCCCCATGTGTGTGCCCTATTCCCCTCTGCATGCCCTGTTCCCCACACGAGCCCTGATTCCACATGTGTGCTCCATTCCCACACGCGCCCCATGTCCACACGCACTGTTTCTCACACGTGCCTCATTCCCACAGCACCTTCTTTGGGCTTCAGAGAAATGAGCAGTGTACTCAGAGCTGACCCAGGTTACTGGTATGGCTTGAGCCTCTGCATGCCCAGCTGCCCCACTCATGTGCTGTGGCCCTCCTGGTCAGCTGGGGCTGCAAGGCCACTCTTGGAACCTCCTCTTTGTGGCTGTTCTGGGCATCCACCCCCAGGTGATTCCATGTACTTACTACTCGCCCCTCCTGGGATCTACTGAGCGGTCTGGCACAGACAGGCCTCCACAAGCCTATCTTTCCAAGTGGCTGTCACTGTGTGTCCCTGAATCCCTCCTTTCTGTACTAACTTGAAAACCCTTCAGTCCATACGTGAATTTTTCCTGCTTGAGATGCGTCCTGTTTCTAGGCTGCCTGTCTGATGCCCCTTGGGTAGTATGCCCAAACCAGGGGAGGACAAGCTGTCTCTCCTGGACAAGGACACCACATCCCAAGGATGGCAGTCCCGGCTGCTGTCCTGCTGGTGGCCAGGTCAATCCTGAACAGTCTGGCGCACTGGCTGAACCCCTGTCCCCACCCTGTCCAGGGCCCTGGCCTGGCACTCACAGGTGATGATGTAGAGGTGGGCGGGCTCGCTGTGCAGCTGGCCCTGCTCTGTGCTCTGCACGGCTGTCACAGACAGTTGGTAGCGCCTCCCGGGCAGCAGGTCACGCACCGTGTAGGATGCCAACTTCCCATTGGGGACATAACGGCTCTTTGTGTTCTGGCTGGTGGTCATGTTGATGATGTAAGCCTCCAGCAAGTCACCTGGAGTGGGGGTGTCCCACACCACGTGGGCAGAGGTGGCTGTGACCCGGGTGGCAGTCAGGTTAGCTGGAGGCAGAGGACCTGGACAAGACACAGAGTCCGGGAGGAGGTGAAGTGTGGGGCCCACAGGATCATCTGGCAAGGACACGGTTTAAGGATCTGATGTGGATTTTTTAAACCTCCTTGGAAACCTATAGGATCAGACAATTAAGTCCATGAACTCGCCTTAGGAAAAGTACTACATACCTCACTGCTGAATAGTACTGCATTCACCTTTGAAGCACTCCCCTGGGAGCTGTGCACTGATGCCAGTGCTAGTCTACTCTTCAAAGCAATTTTGGAACCCTTGGAATGGCCATCAGAGCTGTCATCAAATTACCTTTGATGTTCCAAATGTCATCAAAATGTTTTCCTTTCAATATTTCCTTTATCTTCAAGTAAAAAAAAAGAAAAGTTCCTGGGGGCCAGATCAGGTGAGTAAGGAGGATGTTCCAATATAGGTATTTGTGTACTGGCTAAAAACTCCTTCACAGAGTTGTGTGAGCTGGTACATTGCTGTGATGCAAGAGCCATGAGTTGTTCAAGATTTTCAATTTAGATTATCCGGTTTCTCTGTTGATGTTTCCATGGTCTGCTATGCTTCTCACAGTCAACCAACAATTTTGATGCACAATTTTACAAATTTTTACAATGTTTTTTAATCAGTTCTGCTTGTTACTGGCCACCCTGACCTCTCTTCATTGGTAATACTTTCTGTCCCCTCAGAAAAAGGTTTAATCCATTTGTACACTGCCATTTTCTTCATGGCATTATCATAAATTTGGACTAACATGTCCTTGATTTCACTTGCACTCTTGCCAAGTTAAACAAGAGATTTAATGTTTGTTTGTTGCTCGAATTCAATCTCTGACATTCTCACTTAGCACACACAAAAACCGTAACAACAACAATGAATGACAAGCAATAAGACACCACCACATACTGACAGGAACACAGCCGTGAGACTCTAATACACCAAGATTATGGAACCTTACTGAGCTGTTTATACAGTGCTGCCAATGTAAGCACACAGTGGCAAGTTCACAAACTTAATTGTGAGACCCTGTGTAGTCCTAAGGAGTGGTGTGTAGCGTGTCTGCAGTGACAGGTGTGCAGAAGCACCTCCATCCTGCCCTAGAGGGTCCCTGGCCCAAGACATTGCTGTCCCTCAGGCTTGGATTCACCCAGCAAAAGCCCCCACAGACTGGCCCCTCGTGAGACCCTCACATGTGACTGCATAGGCCCCACATCCTCTCACTACCTTCCAGGGGTCTATGGTCGAGAGCTGGGGAGGCAGAGTCACCCCCACTGGGTAAGTCCTGCTCCAACCTTTGCTCCTTGTAGATTTCTGCAATTTTGGAATCCTTTTTGGGCCATTAGAAAAATGGCCATTCTGCCTGGTCCTTCCGTGTGTTGGGGGGTGGCCTAGTGACACCCCAGTTAGTGGCAGCAGGCTGGGCAGCGTGGACACCCCAGGCCCAATGTGCCCCTCTGGCCTGTTGGTCAGCGTCTCACAGGAGCTGCCACAGCCTTTGGGTGCTGAGGGCAACAGAAGAACCTGGCCCAGCCCAGTGGCTCCTGCCCTGAAGTCCTAGTGTAAGAGACTTCTGGGAGGCTCAGGGCTCAGCTTCTAATGTCATGGGCACTTTTGGGAGAATGGACAGGTGCTAGAGAGAGGTGAGAGCTTCTAGAAAAGGCCCTGCTGACTGGGCCATGCTCTACTTACGGGTCCAGACGTGCGTCGGGGCAGTGGCCAGGCTCTCGGTGGGATGCTCCTCACCCCAGAGCCCGCTGAGAGTGGTCACCTGGACACTGTATCTCCTTCCTGGCAGCAGGGCCCTGTGGAAGGAGGAGTGAGGGGAGAGGGGCACAGAGCCTGCTGTGGGGCTGTGGCTCCCTCAGACCGGACGTGACCATAGGGGCGTGTGCTCCTTACTGGTGGTCCAGGCCACCTCCACGAGGGACAGGTTTGTGGCCCTCGGACTTGTGTGCTCTCTCTATGAAAAACCACCTACAGTCCGTCCAGTGCAGTGAGAGGGGCCGAGAAGGGACAGGTGCCCTCACAGTGGCTGTGGTGTGGTAAGAGAGCAGACGGGCACCTCAGACGGTCCCCGGTAGGCCAGGGCTGCAGGCCGGCCGGCTGCTCCCTCACAGGGACCTGCTGGCAAGGGTGTCCCTGGGCTGGCCTCTGGGAACTAAGGGTTCCCCTTAATAGACTGGGGCTCCCTGCTCGGGAACTGTTGGTACAAACCGTGGTTTAGGCTGAGTGCCCACTTTTCACCAGCTCTGGGCAGGGGGTGCTGCTCGGGCTGCCTCAGAGCAGCAGTTTCTCTGCTCAGCAGCTTCTTATTGGCCATCAGGCTAGTTGTCTGGGGATGGAGCATGTCCTATGGGACTACCTGGGAGAGGACTGTGGAAGCTCATGGGTGCACCGAGACTTTGCCGTGTCCCTCTCTGCTGTCTCCCTGTGTCCCCTTATCCCCTCTGTAACAGAACCCAGTGGCGAGTGTGACTGTGCTCCGAGCCTGTGAGTCCTCCTGGAGAATCACCCACCTGGGCTGGTCTTGGGGACCCCTTACAGCCAACAAGTGTCCACCTGGGGCCCCCTTTGTGTTTTTGTCACAAGCCACCTCAAGTCATTCTTTGGAAGTGGCTAGGATACAAGTAAAGGAAAGTCATGGCAATATTTAAATGACAAAGCAGAGGACTGAGGGAGAGATATGAGCTCCAGCTGCCTGCCCTCATAGCAGCTGCAGAGTTGGTCTGACATGATTGCTTTGGGACAGCACTCTGGAGTCTGTGGAAGGCTCAGTTGGTAAACTGTGTCAGTTTTGATCACTTTCAGCTCTTAGCACAGTAGCAGCTACCCACCCCCAGCCCCCAGCCCAGGATGTGCACACAGCTCGCAGGAGCCAGGGTGGGCATCCTCCAAACATAGGGATGGCGCAGGCACAAGGGCTGTGTTCTTGTTTCTCCCTCTCCTGCCAAGGTAACTTCCAGGAAATTTAAAGGGCTGGGGCTTTTTCCCTGCTTCCTCTGTTTTTTTCCTTTTCCTCTTTTGGAAGCCAGACATTGAAGACTAGGACATTCAAAAACAACTGCATTGCCTGGTGCGGTTGCTCATCCCTGTAATCCCAGCACTTGGGAGGCCAAGGCAGGTGGATTGCCTGAGCTCACAGGTTGGAGACCAGCCTGAGCCAGAGTGAGACCTCATCTTTAAAAATAGCTGGGCATTGTGGTGGACGCCTGTAGTCTTAGCTACTTGGGAGGCTGAGGCAAGAGAATCCCTTAAACCCAGGAGTGTGAGCTTGTTGTGAGCTATGATGGCACAGCACTCTACCAAGGGTGACAAACTGAGACTCTGTCTCAAAAATAAACAAACAACCAAAAAAACACTACTGAATTATAGGCAGAACTAGGGAGTGGCTGCACATGCTCAGAAACGCCTAGGAAGACCATCCGTCCACACTGCAGGCGAACCCTTGCACAGAGACAGCTGCAGCAATCACAAAAGGAAAACAAAAATGGACTGGGAGAACTCAGTACTAGAGTTACTGTATTATTCAAATGCCCCGTTCTTGACAATCATAAGGCATCAAAGAAAGAGTAAAATGTGGCTTATTAAAAAAAAAAAAAATGTGGCTTAGTCAAAGGAAAAAAAGTAATCAACAGAAATTGCCTGAAAAAGACCTGCTGGCGGGTGCACTGGGCAAAGACTTTACCACAATTGCCTTAAAGACGCACAGATCACCAACGGGAGCAGCGGGAGAGCCAAGGAGACAGTTCATGAGTAGAACAGCAATACCGCCGAAGAGACAGAAACCCAAAAAGAAACCAAAAGCAATTCCAGAGCTGAAAGACAAAGCACTATCTTGTCCTCAGCTCAGCCGATCAGCCGGTGGGAAAGCCGGAACACACGAGCTTGGACAAAACGGTTTTGGTAAATCTAACAATAAATGTACAAACAGTATAGGTTTTCTAAAGGGCGCAGAGGCTTATCCAGTGCCCTGGTTGTGGGGGACTGAACCTGGCCTGTTTCCAGAAGCCCCTACTGGTGACCACTCTGAGCTGGCCACGGTTGAGATGTCCCCACCAAGCTGACGTGAACATCTGTGTCCGAGACACATGTGATGGGATGGAAGTTCCCGGAACAGGCCCTGTTTTCTCTGCAGGCCCCAGAAGCCACCACACAACATGAGGCGAAGACCACCAGCCCTGGGAAACTGTGGCTGGAGGCTTCTCTCCTACCACTGCTTATCTGCTTCTCCACCTTATCTGTCCCTGAGCAGGAATCTGGAGCTTTCTTTCTGGGGGCAGTCAGCACACGGGGCCCGTTGTGGGACCCTGGAGGTGCTGTGGGCAGTCCCTTCCAGCCTCGCTGTCACTGTCTCAGTGTGTGTGCAAGAGGCGCTGGCCTACATGGTTAGGGCTTCCCTGCTCTCCCAGGCACTCTGAAGTACCAAGGCACCTGCTCGTCACACAGCCACGAGACAGGGTGACACAGGAGTGAGACCCTGGAATACAAGCTGGCTCATCCCAAACCCCAGGGAAGAGCAGCAGGTGGGGGGCAGAGACATGGAGAGCACGTCCTGGACCCAGGCCCTTGCGGCCCCACACTGGCCCTGTTATCTGGGCTTATCCTCTTACCCAAACGTGAACCTGTCCACACTCTTGTCCATATCAGTGGACTGGTCCTTGGAGGCCTCAGGATGGTGGATGGACACTCGGACTCCGCTGACGGTGGCGTGATGGATCCTATGCAGAGTCCACTGCACTGAGATGGTGCTGGCCGTCACGTTAGTGACCTCCACGCTTTCAACAGGGCGGGGGCCTGGGGAGGCAACAGGCTGCTCAGCCAATGCCAGGCCCTCCTTGCTCCCAAGGGAGTGTGGGGGCTTATGACAAGAACAGGCCTGGAAGACTAGCCTGGGGTCACGGCTCGGTGACCGGCCAGCCTTGGCTTGCTGGGTGTCCCAGAAGCCGCTTGGAGGGACTCAGTGGGCAGAAGTGCCTGGATTCTGCCTCCAGGGTGACAGCTACAGAGGCAGAGTACCATATTTTGCCATGTAGAACATGAACTTTTTGCCCAAATTGTTGAGGAATGAGTAAGACTGTGTATTACACGTGGTTGGTACTAGTTCTGTGTTTATGAAAGTGTTTTAAATCCTTTTTCTTATCCTTACGTGTTAAAAGTGTAACTCTAGAAAGCAGTAATGATATCCATATGCAAATTAATATCCTGGAATCTGGTACTGTGTCCCCTGTGCTACCCCTCTCTGGGCAGCACCGGAGCTTCAGGAGCCTCCAGCTCGCCAACTGTGCTGGACACCAACATTGCCACCATCTAGGAGGCGGCCACGCTGCCACCAGTGATGTGACAGCGTCAGGACCTCAGTGAAAGGAGAATGGGAGTGGCTGCACAGAGGCGCTGCTGTTCTTATGAGAGGCATGAGGCACAGAGCCAGCTGCTGCAGGGACCTGGGAGTGAGCCCTGGTGGCAGACCAGAGTGGGCCTGATGACGTGAGTGACCCGCCTCTCCCAGCTGTCCCCTGTACCCCATGCCCTCTCATTTCCTGTTCCCACCCGTCAGTGGGAAAGTGGCTCAGCTGGTCGACTGAGAACCTGGTGGGCTTATTTCCCCGGAGGCTCTGAAGGGTAAGAGCCTTGAGTGGGGTCTTGCAGACCTGGATCTGAGGCTGGTTCTGCTCGTAGCTGCTGCCACGTCGTAGGCCTCAGTCCCCAGGAAGTGCTGTCTGCAAGGGCACCTGGCGGTGAAGCGGGAAGGCTTGGGGGACTTGAGGCCACAGGTTGTAATTTTGAGCCTGTGACTTGTCGAACCCCAAGGTGTTGAGTCGGTGTAATTTCCCTAACTGGGTCGTAGAACCCTGTAAGACACTTTGTACTGGATTGGACACCCCGTGCTTTCTCCTGGAGAGGTGGTTCCGCGCATCTGCGTGTGGTCAGGGGTCTCCTAGCCAGTCCCTCAGGTGAGCTGCAGGATTTGTAAGTTTGGGAAAGGCCGTCGTCATTCCCTCTGATGTTGCTGAGTGGATGGCTCAAGGAGTCACGGTCTAGTGAACGAGGGAAGACTCTTTCTCAGCACAGTGTTGGGGGCCCCAGATGGGACAGATGCATGAGAGACGAGGTGGCTCCAAAAGGGCAGGGGTTGGGAGCCCAGGGCAGCCTTTCGGAAAGAGCCCACCAGGTTCTCAGGGGGCCGGCCGTGGCCACGTTCCCACTGACAGACATGGGTGGGAACAGGAAATGGGAAGAGGTGGGGCGGAGGGTGGGCCAGCAGGGGAGGGGGGCACTCAGGTCATGGCCCACTCTAGCCTGCCACCTGCGCTCAGTCCCGGTTCTTGCAGTGGCCAGCTCTGTGCCTTGTGCCTCTCATGAGAGGAGCCACCTCTATGCAACCACTTCTACCCTCCTTTAAAACATTAAAACAAAAATGTTTTGCCTGAAAGTTTCGGCCAAACATGTGGGTATGTATCACCCAGGGCACAGTGTGGTGTCTCGATAGCTGTGCTCCAGCCCCTCAGCCTCCTGCCTTGTCCAGTGCTGGGCTGCTCAGTGACTGCCCCACTCCACGGCCCGCACCCCGGCCCTGTTCCAGCTGCACCAGGAGCTTCCCAGATCTGCCCTGAGGACTGGGCTGTGGGCTGCCCCGTCTAGTTGCCCACAGTGTGCTCTGGGCGCTCTTTCTCCGCTCCAAGTCATTCCCAGAAGCAGACAAGCAGCTGAAGCCTCAAAGCCTTCGGGACATGCCCCTCTTCCTGCTCCCGCCAGCTGGCCAAAGCCTCGCCTCCCTTTCTCCCCAAAGGCCAAGGAGGGTCCCTCCTCCCCCCTGACCGGCTCAGCCTGAGCCCTCAACCAGTGTCCCCAGCATGCTGCCTGGCAGTGGCGCCTCCTCCTCTTCCTGCTCCTGCCCCTGGCTGCCTGCACCCTCCTGGCCTGGTACCTGAACAGACAGACACCGTCCCGCCTCCGTCTACACCGACACCTCAGGGATTGCGCCTGGTCACGGCTCTCAGTGCAGGCCACAGGCCCAGTCTGTCGCTCCCTCTGGGGCTTGTTCTTTGCATACACCCCCAGCCCAGGGATAGTGACCCACCTTCACACCCTCACTGGACCCATCCTGCAGCTCTAGGCCAGGATCCCCCACTTCATACCCTGCTGGCCTAGCCCAGGGCTTCTAGCACTGATCCTCAGGCAGGCAGACGGAGCGTGTTTGTCACAGCTATGGGGTCACATCAGCCCCCTGTTCAAACCTCTCCACTGGCTTCACCAGGAAAATGTGTAGGGCAGCCGATCCCTAAGTGCCCTCTGTCTCGTGCTGGGCAGCCCCGCCCCCGCTCCCTCAGCCCCCCCCCCCACCTACCACCTGCTGCTTTTTTTTTTCTCACTCAGCTCTCTATTCATCCTGTCTAATTTGTATACTTTAAAACTTTATGCCTGTTCATTGCTTTTCCCCAGGAAGACCTAGAAGACCCAGCCCATCTTCCCCAGCACCATCCACAGCAAGGGTGGTGCCTCCAGCCCAGCAGGCCTCGGCCGCATGGGAGAGGGGAGAGCACAGGGCAAACGGTCTGTCCATCCCCTCCAGGGCCTGGCCAGTGCCCTTCTGCGGGTGGCAGTGGGCTGGAGGGCACTCACGCGTGCGGGCGAGCAGCATGGCTGGCCTGCTGATGTCATTCTTGTTGCTGGCCTTGCGCTTGACGGAGAAGACAGAGATGTTGTAAGCCCTGCCCGGCACCAGAGCCCGGAGCTGGTGTGAGGAGCGGCTCCTATCCACAAAGTCTGTGCGGCGGTAGGAGCCGTCAGCAGAGACATAGGTGACCGCGTAGCCATCCAGCACCTGCCTGGCAGCTGGGCCATCTGGAGGACGCCAGGAGATGGAGACCCCACTCTCCTCCACTCTGTCCACCTTGAGAGCCGTTGGCGGGAAGAGCTCTTCAGGGTTTGGGTCAAAACACAAGGGGAAGGGTGTGGTCAGTTTCTGGCCAGGCCCACCCGGGCCCTGCCAGGAGTCTCGCCTTCGCCTAGGTTATCGGGCTTGCACAATGGTCCCTGGCCACGTGGCTCCAGGACTTCACACTTCTGCAGGTATGATGTGCTCTGTGCACCTAGGGACTGGTGCCTGAGCAGGCCACTGCCCAGATACTGCCCTTGGGGACCTCTTGGCCCTCTGGGGAAGAGGGGTCTCCCATCCCTCTTGGTGGCACCCTTGCCGCCTCACCTTTGGCACAGTCCTTGCCCGTGTAGCCCACTTTGCAAGTACAGCTGTGGGACCCATTGCTGGCCAGGCAATAGCCATGGCCCCCACAGGGGCTGGAGAAGCAGGGATCACTCACTGAGGGCAAGAGAAAGCAGTGGTGAGTGCCAGGCACTGCCAGTCCCCCTGCAGCCCGGCCTTGCTCCTGGGGCACTGGGTCCTCCTGCGGGCATGTCTGTGGTGCACAGGGGACTCCATGACAGCCCCTCCTCCCATGGCTTCCATGCCCTCATCACCCTGGGGATGGGCCCAAGCCCAACAACCCCCATCTACCCTACGTAATTGAGTGTTGTAGTCAGGCCCAGCCTGAGGGCAGGGACACTGGACTAAGGCAGCTTAGGCCACCACTTCCCTGATACTTTTGTCCTAGGAGGGGAGGTGGGTGGCAGGTTGGACAAGAAGCGACTCCAGAGAGCCCTGGAGGGCCATGAAAGAGGCTGGTGCTGCAGAGGTGGGGGGGGGGGTCTCCTGCAAATCCATGGTCAGGGAAGGCCTTTGCAGGAGGGGAGGGTATTCCAGAATGAAGGGGCAGCAGGGCTGTGTGTGGACATGAGGATGGGGCTGTCAAGAAGGCAGGTGCTGGGCATGGTGCTTGGGGGGCACCATCAAGGGATCAGGAGATCAGGGAGGCCCTGGCCAGAGGACTGAGAGGGATCTTCCGGGGAGGTGGCCACAGAGCCCGCTGGGCAGACAGGCCTGCGACCCTACCTGTCTCACAGTGGTAGCCGAAGAATCCCTCTGGACACACGCACAAGTAGGCCCCACCACCGCCCTCGCACCGGCCTCCATGCTGGCAGGGGCTGGAATCGCAGGCATCCACCTCTGGAGAACACCCAGAGAATGGGCCCAACCGCAAGGGGGGAGTCTGGGGGAGGGAGGAGAGGACAGCGGGAGGAAGGGAAAGGGGAGGCGTGGAGCAGTGGGCAGGTACACAGGAAACCCCTTAGCTCCGCAGGGAGCCGCTGTCCTCTCCCAAGGCGGCCTGTACCATCGGGGTATGCCAGGCCCACCCCCACCCCTGCTCTTTGAGTGGCCCAGGCCCTGCACATGGGAACCCTCCCGGGGGAAAGGCTACCTGTTTCGCAGTGGATGCCAACAAAGCCTGCAGGGCACTGGCAGATGTAGGCCCCTGGGAGGTCCCTGCAGGAGCCCCCATTTCTGCAGGGCCCTGCTTGGCACTTGTTTGCCTCTGCACAGAGAAAGGGCATTGGTGGCTCAGGCCCGGGGCTCCTACACACCCCTGGAGTTCTGTGCATCCCCGGGGCGTGCCACATCCTGAGGCTTCAGCCACCCTTGTGCTCTGGATGTGGGCCTTTTCCTCCACCCGTCCCACACCCGCCCCTTGGGAGGCCATGTCTGTGCCCCGCCAGGCTGCTCTCGAGCTGTGTGCTGGAGGGCTCGTCCCTGGCATGAAGGGCAGTCCTCTTCCTCCACCGACTGGCACCACCAGGCCTGGAGTCAGAGGCTGTCCCCTGCCCTCTCCGCTGCCCACCTTCTCGGCCCCCTGGGACCGGCATCTCAGGCCAGGTCAGTGTTTCCCAGCTGAGCTCTCAGACTCCTGGGACGGTGGAGGCAGAGATGTTTGTAAATCTCTGTCCTGGATGTCAGGGCTGCCGGGGCCTGAGAGCACAGCAGTGGCCAACCTGGCCATCCAGACAAAGACCTGTCCAGGGGGAGGAGTGGCTGGAGCACCATGGCCATGGCCAGGACACTGAAGCTGCCAGGTATGGCTGAGACCCCCACTCTCCAGTTTCTTCGGGGCCTCCACAAGTAATGTAACGTGGCTGTTAGTAAGCTAAAGCAGGAGGAACATGTGTTTGTTTAGGGGAGCCAGACAGAATTTTGTGGTATCCCCTCGGTGTGTAGAGAGGCCAGACCCCAGGGTCAGCTCTCTTGGAGGGAGGGGCCAGGCAGTGGCCCTGGGGCTCAGTGGCTAGTTGTATCTGTGAAGTGACCGGGCACAAGGGCTCACAGAAGTCACCTCAGGGTTTAATCCCAATGGCTCTCAGGGGACAGACTCAAAGACCTCTGAGTTTTGGCAGAAAATGTCTTACATGCCATCTTGCCATCCCAATATATACTAATCTCGTGTGAAACCAGTACCTTTGGGGACGTACTTAGTTTTAAAAGATTCACCACCACAGGTTTCTTTTAAACTGGAAGTTGTGCCCCTGAATTTAAATGTTAAATGTTAGGAAAGCTTAATTTTAATTCTTAAAAAGTAAGTTGAAAGACGGTAATGATTAAAGGACACCTGGACTCACGCTCCTGGGGCTACAATGCCACCAGGCCACCTGGGTACGTGCCCGCCTCCTCCCTGTGATGCTGACTTCTCTGCAGCGCCTGAATAATGCACAATTCCCTTGTTGGTGGTGGATTTTAGTAACAGGGCGTTGTGAGGTGCCCTCATCTTCCACTCAGCCTGTGAGAGCCCTCCTGGAGCTGCGGCTTTCCAGGGTTGCTGACCGTCACTGCTGTGTATTCCTATATGGCATTGTCGTGCCACACTCCGTCCATTCTTGTGGCTGGGCATTTGGGTTGGTGCTAGTCTATCTGCTATTACAAAAAAAGCTACTGTGGATATGCTTTGATGTTTTCTGATATAGAAGTATACATTGTTCTTCGGTTGATATCTAGAAGTCGAATTGCTGGGGTTGATATAAATGTTCGACACAACAGGCTAATTCCCAATCATGTCCAAACTGCTCACACTCATTCACACTCCATCTGTAGCTCATAAGAAGGCCTACCAACCTGTGTTCTCACAGAGGCTTTTTAGATTTTGGGAAGTTTGCCAATGGAATATATCTCATTGTGCTTTTTAAAAAAAAATTTTTTTTTCATTGTGCTTTTCCCTGATTACAAATATAGTAGAGTATTTCTTTTTATGTTTGTTGGCCTTATGTATTTCTTCTTCTGCAAAATGTCTTTTCATGTGTTTGCCTGTTTTCTTATTGGGTTGATTATTCATTTCTTTTTGATTTATCAGGGTTCTTCGTGTCATCTTGAAATTATATATAATTTCTCCAAGTTTGTAGCTTATAATCTTCTTTAAAGTTTATGGATTTAAGTTTCTAGTTTCTATACAGTTGAGTTTGTCCATTAACCTTTTATATGTAAGTGCTTTCTGTGGCTTAAGGATTCTTTCACTACTTCAAAGTCAAAAAGATATTTACCTATATTTTCCACATAAATTTTTGTCTTGTTCTGAGACAGACTCTCACTCTGTGACCTGGGTAGAGTGCCGTGGTGTCACAGTTCACAGCAACCTCAAACTCTTGGGCTCAAGCCATACTCCTGCCTCAGCCTCCCAAGTAGCTCGGAGTATAGGCGCCCACCACAACACTGGCTAAAAAATTACATAGTTTTAAAAAAAATTAAGCCTTTAATCTGTCTGGAGTTTTGTTACTATATGTGATGAGAAATACAGAGTGGATATAATATTTTTCCAAGTGCTTAGCCATTTTATTCCAACTGTCATGAACATTTTTTCATATGCTTTTAGAAGTTTATAGTTTTAGCTTTTATAATTCCTTTTACATGATTAAAAATTTACGTTGATGCTATTGTATGTAATACTGTTTCATTTAATTTTCTGAGGGTTCACTGCTAGAATATGGGCATGTAATTGGGTCCTGTAATGGTCCTGTAGCCTAGTTGGGTTCATTTACGCATTGTGTAGCTTCTTTTGTAGCTTCTCCTTGGGGTTTTCTGAGTACACAGTAGTGTTCTCTTTACTTCTTCCTTTCCAATACATATGCCTTGTAGTTCCTCTTCTTGTTTATGGCACTGTCGAGGACCTCCAGAACAATGTTGGAAAGAATTAGCAAAAAGGATGTTTTTGCCTTACTCCTGATTACAGGGAAAGTATTTGAACTCAAGTATTTTGTTAGCTAAAGTTTTTCATGGATGTCCTTTATCAGGTTGAGGAAATTACCTTCTACTCTTAGTTTATTAAGAATTTTCAATAATAGTTGAATTTTGTCAAATAATTTTTTGGCATCTGTTGAGATATCATATGGTTTTCTCCTAATCTCCTAATATGGTGAAGTACATTGATTAATTTTCATATGTGAGACAACCTGCATCCTTGAGATGAATCTCACTTGGCTGGAGTTCTATTACTTTTTTTATGTAGTGCTGGGTTTGGCTTAGTAAATACTCTCTCCTACAATAACCTTTTTTGCTAAGCTTCTGAAGCTGCATTTGCATGAGAGTATTTTTATGCTCTCATATTTGAGTAGTAATTTGATGGAATAAAGATGTTTAGTTCTTGGCTTGGCACCTGTGGCTCAGTGGGCTAAGGCGCCAGCCACGTACATCTGAGCTGGCAGGTTCAAATCCATCCCGGGCCCGCCAAACAACAATGATGGCTGCAACCAAAAAATGGCGGGCGTTGTGGCGGGTGCCTGTAGTCCCAGCTACTTGGGAGGCAGAGGCAGGAGACTCGCTTGAGCCCAGGAATTGGAGGTTGCTGTGAGCTGTGATGCCACAGCACTCTATCCAGGGTGACAGCTTGAGGCTCTGTCTC
>CAUYON010167864.1:0-22052 GCA_963573935.1 Arctocebus calabarensis
GGCCAGCGCCCTACTCGATGAGCCACAGGCGCTGCCCCACAAGTACGTTTTTTAAATACTCCATGGAATTCATTCTTAGGAATTGCTTTCTAGGGGCCAATCTCTCTCATCAATGGAGTTTCCTCTGTGTTGTAGATGGGAAACTAAGCATGAATCAAATCTGATTATAATTCCTCCTGAAGTCAACACACACGTTTGCAGAGAGGAACCGGGTGGCTCCAAGTTCCGTTTTCTGAGCAGTGAGCCTCCGACAGCCCTTCCAGGGTATAGCCTCTGTGGCAGGAATACACCACGCTGAGTCCCGCTGTCGTATTTTCAACGTCAGCCTTGCCGTTTGGAAAGTCATGTGGAGCTTCACATTTGGTCTCTAAAAAGAAGAATAAAAGCCTTGTATTGAATGATTCTCTGAACCTGCTTTCCTTTTTTTGCTACAGTTGCGAAATGTGCCTTATGTAGTTTATAAAATACAGTAAAGCCTCTGTATGGTGGCTACCCAAGGGACACAAACTAGTCACCATATGGATGTGGTCAATATAAGGAACTAGGCCTACTGTCCTGACAGCTATACTGTGGTACATGTCCAGTCTATGAAAATCAGGTCAACTTAAGGAAGTGGTCAATGCAGGGAAGTGGTCACTCGGGGGTTCTGCTGTATTACAGCCTATTGACTGACAGGGAAAAGGGTGGTGCCTGTGGCTCAAAGGAGTAGGGCGCCAGCCCCATATGCTGGAGGTGGTGGGTTCAAACCCAGCCTGGGCCAAAAACTGCAAAAAAACCCCCCAAATGACATCCATAAATATTGGATTAATATTCCACCTGTCTTTCTGTATGTTACTAATAATGCTGGAGGGAGAAGATATGGATAGCTGGGTGGGTAAAATAAAAGAATCTCATTTTTAAAATTGTTCACTGGCTAAGAACTTTCCATACAATTCCACATTTATTTCTTAACAACACTTAGGTTGTAAGCCTAGATAAAATACAGAATACTGTGTTAAATTTGAGAATCAGAGAAATAACAAATATATTTTTAGTGTAAGTATGTCTTAAATATTGCATGGGACATATTCACATTTACACATTTTTTTTATCTGTAATTTAAACTTAACTGTATGTTTTATACATTTGTTTCTTCTATGTCTGTCAGCCTTGTTCACAGTGAGAACTGAGATTAACTGATTTAATAGGGGGAGAAAAATGAGATTCACAGAAATTAAATAATTTGGTCAAGGTCAGACTGCTTGTAAGAAGCGATAAAATATAGAATTATCACAAAATAAAATATAATAGGTAAAAATAAAGAATAAGGACCCCCGTGAACTGGGGTGAATTTAGAGTAGGGACATTTTAGATTTCTTTTGAGAGATTTGGAGACTTCATAAACACATGGGCATTAGAGCGTGGTTATAAAACAATGATATTGTCTCATTGTGAGAAATGTTTTTAAGAGGTATGTGCTAAGAAGAAAGCAGTATCACTTTTTCTAGAATCCCCCCAAATAAGCTTGAGTCCTAATTTTATAATTTTTGTGAAGGTGTAGAAGATAGTTCTAGACTACTGTGTCTCAATTTTCATTGTATGTTAGAGTCTCCTGGGAAGGGAAGCTTTTGTGGCCTATAGAGTGAGCATCTCTATACTGAGCCAAGGAGTGAGCATCTCTATACTGAGCCCCACCTTTTGTTATTTTATTCAAAACCCCTCAAATGATTCTAATGTTCATTTAGAATTGAGAGTCCCTGGCTTAAAGATCAATGGACTTCTTTAGGCTTCTTTTAGCCTCATGAGTCTTGCATGCCATGGGATCATGCATCTTGACCTTGGATGTACTTTTAAATCACCTGGAGAGCTTTAGAAAGGTGGGTATTTCTATTGGGTCTCAAAGGTTTAATTTTAAGTTTAATTTTTACCTTAAACTGTTGTGTGCAGGGGAACCATCTGGGATCTTGTTAAAATGCAAATTTCGATTTTGTAGGATTGGGATGGAGCATGAGATTCTCAATTTTGAATTGTACTGTGAAGTTTGTATTCAATCAAGGGGCTGCACTTGGGGATCTGGAGGGTCACGTATGGCCTTGAGGCCACAAGTTTCCCCCCCCATGGAAGATTCTGGGGCAGATGCAGTGGCTCACTCCTGCAATCCCAGCACTTTGGGAGGCCTAGGAAGGAGGACTGCTTGAGGCCAGGAGTCTAAGATCAGCCTGGGGAGCATAGCAAGAGATAAAAAAAATTAACTGAGCATGGTGGTGTGCACTTGTATTCTCAGCTACCTGGGAGGCTGAGGCAGGAGGATCGCTTCACCCCCCCGAATTCAAGGCTGCAATGAGCTATGATCACACCACTGCACTCCAGCCTGGACAACCCAGAGTGTAATCTTATCTTATTTATCTACCCCAGAAGATATGGCTAAAATGACAGTGATTAAGGATTTAAGATCCTGAGGTCCCAGTATCAGTAAACAGATTTCTAATATTGAGCAGGTCACTTCCCTTCTCGTAGACCCCATTTATTTATTGCTCAATCAGGAGGCCTGGACTAGATCATCTAAAATTGGTTTGAAACCACTATAACTAAACACACCGTCTTTTAGTAAAGGAAGCATGTGGGCCATCTACTGGGAATAAAGGCGAGTGATTTAACCCAAATGAACTTGGTCATTCTCTGTTCTCATAAAATGAATTAATATAAAATCCACACAAAATGTGAATATTCATTTCTTTGACAGATAGCCCTTAAAAAAGATGCTGGTATTGTTCAAAAAAACAACTCTAAGCCTTCTAATTTATAATTATTGGGGGGAAAATCCTCTCCAATGCAAATAAATTCAATAATTAACTAATGCATAAACAAAATGTTTGCCATTCCAGAGTCAGTAATCTTGTGTTGTATTCCAGTTTAATCATTAATCTCTTACACAGTTTTTGACTTTTTTGTTGGTTTGTGACCTTGAGCAAAAGTTCATTAAAGGTTTTCGTACAGTTTACGAAGCTAGTTGAAAAAAAAAATGTTTTTTAACTGACAAAATTGATCTACAAAGAAAATATAGCCCCACAGTTATTTTGTATCCTCGGGTGTCATTTTCAGGGCTGTTGAGTATCATGTAACTTACTTTTGCAAGTTGCTACCTCTCCACTCCACTGTCTGTTCTCCTGACAGACACGTTCCCTGTTTCCCTGTGAATGAATGGAGAAAGGTCATTGACAAGGTCATAAGCGTATAACAGAAAGAGAATAAGGGAATGTCCTGACTCACCAAGCAAATAATTGATTCTACAAAATTCAATGTTTCTTAAAAAAGATGTATTCATTATTTTCTTCTTATTGAAACAGTAATATATTAAATGTTCATTATAGAAGATTGGAAAAAAGAAAAATAGAAAGTTTTCCAGGATTTTTCATCCAGAGATAAGCATTATTAACACTTGCTTTACTTTTTCTATTCTTATATACTTATGTATGCATAGGGAAATATACTTTTATAATTTGTGAGTTACTCTTTATTATTAATAACTTTGAGGAAACAGATGGGAAATCTTTAAAACTAGCTTCCTAACCAACTAACTAATTATTTGGGTATACTTCCAGAATGAAATGTACTTAACTAGTTAATTTTAGTCAACAGTTTAGTATTTTTCCACCCAATATTACTTTTTCTTTGTTCTCTTTTCTCTAATGATTCAAATGATACATATTCTGTCCTATGTCCGTTTTTATTCTAATACAAACTCAAATAAATTATCAGTATATATATTTATTTTTTTGAGACAGGGTCTTGCTCTGTCACCTAGGCTATAGAACAGTGTTGTCATCATAGCTCACAGCAACCTCAAACTCCTGGACTCAAGGAATCCTCCTGCCTCAGCCTCCCAAGTAGCTGGAATTACAGGCATGCACCACCATGCCTGGCTAATTTTTCCATTTTTTGTAGAGATGGGGTCTTGCTCTTGCTTAGGTTGGTCTCAAACTACCAGCAACTATTGACTTAAAAAATCAAACACCATCTCTTGGCTCCCTCCTTAGTAAGCTACAAAATTTATCATGCTTTTCTTTCTTTTCTTTGTCCTTCTTTACTTGAATTAAGCTGGAGTTTTAGACCTAGGTTAGCAGCAATTATTTTGACCTAAGGTATCTGATTTTGATAATTAGCTCAGATGTTTAAGCTTTAGAGTCATAAAATCCATTCACTAGCAGTGATTTTATAACATGATTGTCCATTTTGGGGGGTTTTCTTTTGCTTTATTCCTCAGTTGGCTTTAGTAATTTTTTTTGAGTCTTCAAAAGGTTCCCTGCTATCTCACATGACAAGTTTCTAGGAAATCTTTTACATTTCTTGCCCCATAACTGGAATTGGCTATTTCTCCAAATGACTGGACATGAACAGTCTAGAGGATTTCTTTTTTTTTTTTTTTGAGACAGAGCCTCAAGCTGTCACCCTGGGTAGAGTGATGTGGCATCACAGCTCACAGCAACCCCCAATTCCTGGGCTCAAGTGAGTCTCCTGCCTCTGCCTCCCAAGTAGCTGGGACTACAGGCGCCCACCACAATGACCGGCCATTTTTTGGTTGCAGCTGTCATTGTTGTTTGGCGGGCCGGGGGCTGGATTCGAACTCGCCAGCTCAGGTGTACGTGGCTGGCACCTTAGCCCGCTGAGCCACAGGCGCCGAGCCAATCTAGAGGATTTCTTAGCGTTTCTAACGTGCAGCTTGGAGTGACAGCAATTGCTATTGCACCTCTCTCAATTTTGTGGTTAGCTCCAGGATGTTTTCAAAATTTTTAAGGTAAGTTATCTACTTTCTCAAATTTAATAATTCCTCATTTTGCTGTATATTTGTTCATAATTTTATACTACTTTTCTTTTCACAAATTACAATATTTGTACCCTCATATGAAGAACAACTAGCTTCAGAAACAGGAAAAGTCCCCAGTTGCAATCAACTGTTCATTATCATTATCATTTTCATTTATCATTATTATTATCATTTTTTTCTTTTTAAACTTTTTGACTCATAAAACAAGATCCACGTAAACCTGGTTCCAGCTTTTGTCTACCTGTCTTATGATAACTCCTTGACTGCATGTTCAGAAAAAATGGGCTATACTATACCAATTTAACAGGTAAGGCACAGCGAATACTTCTGCAAAACCTATATATAAATACCACTATAATAGTAAAAGTAGAAGATTTTCCTGAAAAACCAAATGATAATGTTACATAATGAACACAGGCCTTTTAAATGTCCAGGTTGGGGACATTATAATGCAGAAAAACTGATTACAGCCCTCCCACTAAAGTAAACAGGGATAAAGAGGGAGCCCTGAGTACTGCTGGCTTTTAATATTATACAAACTGCGTGGTCTCAAGAATGAAGCTGTTGTTTGATTAGAACTTCTCTGAGGATTTTTTTCAGGCCAGACCTGCTTTAGGGGAACTTGGTATCTCAGCACCAAGGTATATGAGGCCATTGCTTGAGGGAATCCTGGCTTTGCACACCTAAATCCTTGTGGTCCCCTCCCTATGGTGGCAAATGGATTTCCCTGATGCATTGGTATGATTGGCAGCATCCAACACACAGGTTTAACAGCATCTGTCTTGTGGACTGCAAACTTACTTCTTTTTCCTTTCCCTGGCTTCAATTTCATAGTTTGAGGCTTTTAAAATTATAAGTCACCTTAAATAGTTCCTTGAAAATACTAGCATGGAAGGCAACATGTAATAGGAAGGCAAAGTGTAATAGAATCATTTAGGATCAAAATCAGTGAAACAAATTTGTGCTAATACTAAAAGTATTCCCAAGTATATCAGAAAAAAAAATAAATGAATTCTAATTAAACAATTTTTTTACTTACCTCTAATTCATAGCCAGATTCACACTGATAAACAATTATACTTTCAAAGCTGTGTTCACTGCCAACCACGAATCCATGTTCTGGACTTTCAGGTTTTCCACAAGAAACTGGTTTACAGAATTCGTCAGAAAATAATGGCTCCCAGGTACCATCAAGCTAAGTGACAACAAATTATAAACCAGATTTAGGTGTTACTATATATGAATGAGGAAATTAGAACATTTCAGTTCCAGGGCAGAATAATCCCAAAATGATAGTCAAAAGAACTAGAGTTGGGTCTTTTGCTATTAACTATCTGTAGCCTTAAGAAACACACACTAATTATTAGAGGCCTTCATAGTCGACCAGTAGACAATTTTAGAGATTTCTTAAGCTCATCAAACAAGCATTTTCTTCCTAATAGAATCTATCAAAAAATCAAGAACACCAAGGAGGACGTTTTCATTATAACACACAGGCCTGGAAGGTTGATACAAATATTCCATGACTCTCGTACACCAGTTCCCCCTCATATTTCACATGATTTCATGTTTTATTTAATTTTATTTATTTATTTATTTGGCGTGGGCAGGGTTTGAGCCCGCCATGTCCAGTATATGGGGCTGGCGCCCTACTCTTTTGAGCCACAGGTGCTGCCCACTGATTCCACATTTTTAAGTTTCTGAGAAACAACAGATTTTTGGCATACTACTTAAAGGTTAAAAAGATGAGCTTCCTTTTCTCCATTTCACAGGAATATCTGAAAATATTTTATCATGTATTTTTGAAGGGGTCATGTACTAAAAAACTGTAGACATACATACGTGTGTGTACATATATACATCTATGTTTCACTTCTGTATTAGAGTTAACATTTTTCAGACTTACAGTGGGGAAAAGTAAGGCGCACTCAGATGTATTTCTTGAAGATTGCTATTCTGTGGTTAATATTTTTCTGATTTCTGTGCTTGCTTCGGCAGCACATATACTAAAATATTTTTCTGATTTCTTTGAGGAAAAAGTGTATGAGTTGGATAATGGCTTAACACAGTCTTTGAGGCTCACCCCTTATTCTACATATGAGTCAAAAGTAATTTTGTATATGTACTTGGATCATAGTTATATGATAACATATAAATTGCACTTATAATTGTTTAATGCTGCAAATAATGATCTAATAAACATTTTTTACAAAAATCTTTCTATGAAAAAAAATCTCTCTATGTATTACTAATGACTTATAAAGCTACAGTTTGATACAACTGGAATTTATTTTGGTTGCGTTCATTTTTTGCACAATGGTTACTATTTAATTGTATTAGAATAATTTATTAGCAAATTCTTTCTCCAGAATCTTGTGATAATGCCTTCATCAGAATCCACTTCTGACTCATGTCTTCTGTTCTATTCATTTTTCCTTCTACCTAATTTTACATAAACACTGCACTGGTAAGAGTTTTGAATTCTGTAATGTCTCAAACTCCGGAAGGACTGGTCCTCTTTAATATTCATTTTTCAAAATTTGCATTGACTTCCTCATCCATTTATTCATTGTATGAACAATAGAATCATTTTGTTACATGATAGCAAGATATTCCTAGGTACTGTACATAGTTTTGTATAGTTTATGCATTTGAAGATTTAGAGAGGGTCTTATTTTACATTTTAGACCAAAAAATTAAACTAACTAGAGCAAAGGAGAAGGGTCACATCATATGTGGAGAAAGTAATGAGGGTTGTCAAAAACAAATAATAGACTCTTGGCTCAGCGCCTGTGGCTCAACGGGCTAAGGCGCCAGCCACGTACACCTGAGCTGGCGGGTTCGAATCCAACCCAGGCCGGCCAAACAACAATGACGGCTGCAACCAAAAAATGGCCGGGCATTGTGGCGGGCGCCTGTAGTCCCAGCTACTTGGGAGGCGGAGGCAGGAGACTCACTTCAGCCCAGGAATTGGAGGTTGCTGTGAGCTGTGATGCCACAGCACTCTATCCAGGGTGACAGCTTGAGGCTCTGTCTCAAAAAAAAAACAAAAACAAATAATAGACTCTTGACGGAAAGGGCTCACATTTTGAGAGCGTGATAACTCTGGCAGTCACGGACTTGCACCCTGTGGTTATTCTGCTTTTATGTTTAACATTAGCCAACCCCTGAATGTGCACAATTTATAAACAGAAAATTAAAAGGAGAAGGAAATAGTTCTTGAGTCCCTACTACGTGTCAGGCAAGGACTAAACATTTTATATACTTTCAATGATTTACTCTTTTCCATTACCACAGATTTACAAGAAAACAAGCTGGAGAAAGGAAGATGAGGTCACAGAACCCATAAATACTTAAATATTAATATTAAACATGAAAATATGCTTATGGTATAAGTCATTTCCGCAACATACCATGCTCCTCCCCTTAGAAAGGCCCCCTCCCCAACTCCAGCAAGAGTGTGTTAATGACTCTTTTTAGTTTTTTTTCTCTGGTGTATCTTATGGAAGACAGGACAAGGGGGTGTGCTAGGAGCTGCTATCTATAGTGTCGATCTCCATACGTAAACTAAGAAAGTGACAAAGTTAGGTAAAATGTTAAAATACCTGTAATGAGATGTTGATGATAAATTAACCATACATCCTATGTGTTGTAGAGTGTCTATGTGTGGACACCAGCCAAGGGCAATGGCGGGTATGTTTCTAGTTTTTGTGGAGAGACCCACAGTTGCAGAAGCTGGCACTTGCCTCGGTTACTCATCTACCTTCTCACATCAGCAACACAAGATCCGTGTCTTTATACACACTCTTTTTCAAGTAAGGAAACTGAAGCTCAGAAATTATAAGTAACTTTCTTAGAGTCACCCAAGCAGTAAGTAGCAGAGGCAGGATTTGACTCCAATTTTCTATCTGCATCTGGCATTTTCTTAGTTTAAAAATGAGAATATTGGGAAGAAAGATATATTTTATTTCTACCAAGAAATTTCTCAAAATCTTTGACATGAGTAAAAATTGGAGGTTTCCCCCCACCCCCATTTTAGGACCGCAAGATACTGCTTGCATGGCACAATACGTATAAATAGGAGGTGCATCTAATGAAGACAATCTTACCTGACATGTTGATATGTTAATGCCCTCATAGGTATACCCTTCCACACAGGACACTGAAACTTGCTTATTCACACTGAAGTCGTCCCCATGAACACGTATATGTGTTATGTTTTCTGGAAGTGGACATGTTTTAGGACTGCAGGAGATTCTCTCTGGGAACCAATGACCATCTTTCTGACAGGTGAATGTATCTATATCTGTATCCATCAGATAACCTTCCAGACATCTGCAGTGGAAATGCAAAAATGAGTGCCTTACAGGACGTACAGCATAGTCCCTGACTATTCTTGACTTTAGAAGCTGTTAAGGTTCAGTTGACATTTTGTGCAATATGTCCAATCCTTGGATATCCACATGAAAGATCAATGAAGTTCAAAGTTCTTAAGTACTGTTATTGACCTTGGTTGTGGATAATATTGTATTGAATTCATTTTTATTCTAAAAACAGCTAACAGTTTGAGAAATTCTAAATAAAGTCCAAAGTAGACTCAGTTAATTGTAAGAATATGACATAATATTTATTGAGTATCTACTCTGTGCCAGGGACTATTCTAGGTTCTTTACATAGGATATTCATTTTAATCTTGATTATGAGGCATTATTGTGTAACTGGAGCATTGTTATTCAAGCTCAAGTTAATCTGGCTCTAAAATCCTCTATGATTTTTAAAATTCATATTTATCTATTCAGCAAATGTGTACATAGCACTTAAATTCCAGTTATTGTTCTAAGTACTCTACAAATATTAGCTCATTGGCTTCTCAAGTCAACCCTACGAGTATGTGCTGCTATTATCTTTATTACTATTTTGAAGACAATGAAATTGATGCAGGAGAGCTTAAATGGCTTCCTCAAAGACACAGCTGGAGATTAATAGTGGTCTTACCTACTCCTAAAAAGGCATTATTGTCCCTGCTTTTACCCATATACTACACTACCTTTTTAACTAAACCATTTAACTATTTAACATTTAACCTTGTATAACTTTTTTTTTTTTTTTAATTTCACAAATTACCAGGCCAGGTAGGAGGCAGATGTTTTGCAAACTGGGAGTGATCTGTTCATAGGTAAAGATCTGAAAGATAATGACATCAGCAAGCAGGTGGAGGTGGCCCTCATGGCTTCCTGAGATACCTGGCATACCACCATCCAAACAGAAAGTTTAATACATGCTTCAAAAGCAAAGAACAACATATATTTTCTTCTGCTCAGCGTGTGATCTGCTACTCTTTGACTTCCTTATCATCGAGGACATTAGGACAGCAAGACACTGCTTGCATGGCATAATACATATAAATAGGAAACACACCTTAGAGCTACTACTCATTATTGCAATTAAGGAAATATGAAGGGCGGCGCTTGTGGGTCAAGAAGTAGTGCGCCAGCCCCATATACCAGAGGTGGTGGGTTCAAAGGCAGCCCCAGCCATAAAAAAAAAAGGGAAGTATGAAAATAAGGCAAAACGCCCACAACAGAAAGTCTTAGAAGAGTTGTTGAACTATTAATCCAGTCTAACATGCCAGTATATTCAGAGCAATCCATAACTCACTCAGAAAAGTGAATAAAATTTAAATAGTTTTAGAGAGTTGTGGTATCTTTGAACATTATGGCTATTTATTCCAATAAAAAATTAATTTATATTTAATTCATATAATGAAAAATTTAATTCATATAATGAAATTCATTTCATGTTTTCTCATCTTTTATTTTAATAATACATTTCAGATAGGGAACTCTCCAGCAAAAATCACTACTTGAGCATTAAATGCTTAGTTTGCTCACATAGCATAGACTGGAAGTCCCTGTTATCACTGTTCCCTTATTTATATTGGTCAATGAAAGGTATGTACTTTCTTGGCCTGGATTCTTCAGTTTCTTGCCTTATTTCCCCAACACTTGCATATATAACTATAACTGTAATGGTATAATCATAAAGGAATGTGCCATCGTGAAGTTTACAAAAAAGAGCTTTGTGATTCAAGAGCTTTTCAAGCTAGCTAGAGGATCTTGCTATTTCATGAAGCGCAATAGACTATGATAGTCATGATAATTATATTAGAAATTACAGTCTGGAAAAACTATCCATTTTTTTTTATAGTCAACAGATTTCTACATTATTGTGGGTAGAATAAAGCCAAGTGTTAAAAGCTTTGGTGTTTGGAGAGCAGTCCAGAAGTGATGTTCTCTTCCCAAATAGCTATATTTTTCATCTATCACTTTCCATTTGGTAATCCTGCTGCCCGTACTTCCTGGAGACTCTACAGAGCCATGGTCTTACCTGAGCTTTACTCTGCTTTCATAGGTGTGTGTTTCTCCAGTTGCCACAGCGTTGGTGACAGTTGGTGGGGGTCCACAGGACAGGGGCTCACAGACCGGATAAGGCTGGCTCCATGTCCCTTTTTCTGTACAAATCAAATCTGAACTGCCTTGTAGGACATACCCAGACCTGCACCTGTAAGTTATCACGTTTTCCTTTAAGGAGCTGCTCTCACTGATGAGTGCATTTGGGATGGTTGGGAGAGAACCACAAGCAGTGTGTTCACAGCGTGGGAAGCCGGAGCTCCACTGGCCATTGGCTTCACAGGTGATTTCAGACGATCCCAGGAGTGTGAAGCCTTTGAAGCACTGAATCTGAGCTGTCTTTCCACAGCTGAAATCTGTCCCATTGACGGTTCCATATTGAATGGCTGGTGTGGAACACCTGCAAGGCAGGCAGGATGGTGGGCTGCCACTCCAGGAGCCATTGGAGAGACACCTTCTTGAAGAACTTCCGTGGAGCTTATAACCTGGAAAGCACTGATACTGTATGTGCCCCCCATGAGCAAAGGAAAAACCATGAGGGAGGCCAAGAGCAAGATCTTCAGGAGGGCCACAGCTGATTGGCTTACAGACAGGAACCTCTGCATCCCAGTGGCCATCCGCCTGGCAGGTGAGTTTCGGAGTGCCATGCAACACATAGCCCTCCTGACAGTGGAATACCACGTCCTTCCTGAAGCCATAGTCTGGGCCATCCATCACTCCATTTGCCACTTGTGGTGGGGGGGCACATCTGACAGGTACACAGTCAGGAGTAGCTCCACTCCAGCTTCCATTGGCAAGACAGATGCGACTCCTGGCTCCCTCAAGCAAGAACCCTTCATGGCAAGTGTACTCAATCTCTTTCTGGAATGTGTGCTCATTTCCTTTCACCTGGCCATTGGCTGAAACTGGGGGTGAACCACAGTCCACGGGAATGCAAACAGGCTCACTGCCATCCCAATGTTGATCTTCTTGGCACGTTCTCCTCTCCGTGCCATTCAGCACATACCCGGGGTCACACTCGTAGTACAACACACTCAAGTACGTGTAGAGGCTTCCTCTGATGGATCCATTCGTGACTGGGTTTGGCTTTTTGCACGAAATGGCTTCACAGTGTGGGGAAGGACCACTCCACTTCCTGTTCTGTAGACAAAGTCTCATGTCGGAGCCCACGAGAACATGTCCCGGTTTGCAGCCATACTGCACGGCGCTTCCCATGTTAGTCTCTGTAAAATGCAGAAAGCCATTTTCAGGAGCAATAGGAAAGTCACATTCAATGGAAATGCAGGAGGGCGCACTGCCATTCCAAGTCCCATCTTCCTGGCAGATCAGCACAGGATTGCCCAAAAGTTCATACCCTGCATTACAAGTATATAAGACCATGGTGCCATATAGAAAGTTTGACAAAGGGGTAGGAGATTCTTTTGCATTTTCCCGGGTCTTAGCCACTGTTTCCAGGTGATGGGGAGGGTGAGGAGTCAGATATGGAACTTCCATCACATCGTCATCTTGTTCAAAATAGCCCTGGCCATCCTTGACTTTAGTACAGTCTCCAAAGTCTATGTGAGGAGGGAGGCCACAGTCTATAGGTACACAGGTTGGGATGGAGCTCGACCACCCTGCCTCTTCACAGGTCTGCATGGCGAGCCCAGCTACCTGGAACCCAGGGAAGCAGCTGTAGATGATCATGGCACCGTAGCTGTAATCTGCACCTTCTACAAACCCATTTTCAATGGGTTGTGGGGGATGACAGTGGATGGCATTGCAAGACGGGGCATCCACATCCCAATCACCTGTCTCTAAACAGGTCAAGGCTTTGGAGCCTTCGAGCCGGAAGCCTCGGTCACAAGAGTACATAATGCTCTGTCCATAATGTAGGTTCGTGTAAGAGAATTTGCCATTCGAAATCTCCTTGGGCTTGGGGCACTCAATGGGCTTACATGTTGGTTTTCCTCCGAGCCATTGACCATTTTCTCCACAAAGGGTGCTGGTATTTCCCACCAACTCAAAGCCCGGCTTGCAGGTATAGAGAGCTGTACTGAGATAGGCAAGACCCTGCACGTCTATGATGCCATTGAGGATTTCCTCGGGTTGGGGACATTCTACTGGAACACATTCGGGCAGTGGAGAGCTCCAAGTGCCATCAGCTTGGCAGAGGGTGGTGGGATCTCCCCTTAGGAAAAACCCATCTACACAAGAATACTTGACAGTACTTCCAAAATGAAGAACAGCAGAAGGGGCAGGGACACCGAAGGAAATCAGGGGCGGTGGCAGGCAAAGAACCATCTTACAAACAGGGAAAGAGTCGTTCCACCGCTGGGATGGCAAGCATTTCAGGACGGAGGGGCCTTGCAGGGCCTGTCCTTCTTTACAGGAGAATGTCACCGCTCCCACCTCACTCATCAGCTCCTTCATTACCAGCTGGTTCTCCACGAGGGGTGGCTCGGGGCACTTGGCTGGGACACACTTTTGGTTTGGCTTCTTACTCCATTTGCCAGATTTCTGGCACGTCCAAGAACTATCACCAATAAGCTCGTAGCCCTCATTGCAGAAAAACTGCACCTTGGAACCTACTTCAAAATTTTCTCCTTTCATGAAGCCATTCTGGATGGGGGGAGGTTTCCCACAGTTGAGAGGGACGCATGACAGGGGGGAGTCACTGTGCCAGTGGCGATTTGCTTGGCAGATAAATACAGGACTTCCAACTGGCTTATAGCCCGGGTTACACTGAAAGCTCGCTTCACTCTCAAAGATCCTGCCAGTTGTATGCTGCGTGGCAAAAAGAAAGCGAGTGAGTGCAATTTGTGTAACAGATAAGACATTTCACTAAATACTCGTAAACAAGAGCCATACTAAGAGCCCTGTGTTAAAATGACTCCATTAGGACTTAACCAGGTAAGGATTTATGTTTTTTTCCCAAAAGGCTCACTGTAGTTTTTTGAAATAAGTACAAAAGACAGACGATCAAACTAGGTAATCACTACTGCAGAAATGATTCATGGGTTCAGCACAGTGCTGAACCCATAGCAAGTAGAAGGTCAAAAGCCTCTATATTGATTGATGATATGAAGAAGCAATATTGAAAATTATAAATTGCTATGTAAGTTCAAAACAATGTTGCTGATTAAATGAATGCCAATGAAGGAAATAAACAGATACACGTGTGTTTGTTCATCTTGTTAAATCATAAAAAAGGCAAATTAATATTTTTCATGGATATGTCCTAAGAATACTATCAAAGTTTTGTTTTTATTCTTAACACATTTTTTAGAAATTGCTACTATGAGGATGGAAAATAAAAACAATATTCTACTCTTTAAAGCAAAACAACTAATATTCCTGATTAAGATTCAAAATAAGTATATAACTTTATATTTATAAAATATAAGTAAAAATACTAAAAATAGGCAGATGAATTAAGTATGGAAATATAAAAAGATTGCCATGGTTCTCTGATAGTGATAATGTGAAGAAATTACTGCTTTCATGCTTTATTAGTGAATTTAGCAGCATTTGGAATTAATTATTCTTTTTTTTTTTTTTTTTGAGACAGAGCCTCAAGCTGTCACCCTGGGTAGAGTGATGTGGCATCACAGCTCACAGCAACCTCCAATTCCTGGGCTCAAGCGAGCCTCCTGCCTCCGCCTCCCAAGTAGCTGGGACTACAGGCGCCCACCACAATGCCCGGCCATTTTTTGGTTGCAGCCATCATTGTTGTTTGGCAGGCCCAGGCTGGATTTGAACCCGCCAGCTCAGGTGTACGTGGCTGGCGCCTTAGCCTGTTGAGCCACAGGTGCCGAGCCTGGAATTAATTATTTGTTTTGTTTGTCTATGTATTGCTTGGTGCCCACATGGAGGTAAGCGTCATGCCATCTCACATCTAATCTGTGCTGTTAAAGGCCAGATTGTCAATGCGCAGAGCTACACCAGATGTCTGGCAGGAAATATTCGTTAAATTAGTAAATGAAGAATGAGTCCTTACATATTCACTCTACAATCCTCTTCCCCTCCCCCCCCCAAAAAAAACCTGATAAATTTAAGCAAAAGCCTTAAATAGAAGGCCTTTACTGTTGCTTTTGAATGCAAAGGAAACAGGATAATACTTCAGTATGTGCTGCTTTTATAACAGTTTAATTAGAATATTGTCTATTTAAAAATGACTCTTGATTTGGGGGAATAGATTCTCATTCTCTTGATGGATTTATTGAGAAAACATGTCTTAGTATGAAAGCAGGACATGTTTGGCTTGGACTCAGCTCTTTGTTTATCAGGGTGAAATTACTTTCAGGTCTTCCGAGAGAGAAACGCAACAACTCCATCTTAATTTACCCCATCTTTTGTCTGACAATTTAAAAAATGCTAATATATTTTTCTAGGTCCTATTTAGCCCTTGATTTCTATACAAAAAGTACATATCCATCTTGAAATAACCTCTATAAAACAAAATAGCATTTGTTTAAAACTGTTGTGCTCTAACTTTGTATTTAGGGCTAAGCTATGGTCCAAAGTACTTAGAATATGCTAGTAAAATGCAGAAAATTACATACTCAAAGAATTTATAATTATCTTTGCTAATTTTTCTCCCATCTCCGTTACCTATAGACTTTAGTCATTTCTATTTTTCAATAATTAATCTGTTTAATGTCTCTGCTTCTGTCTGGGTTGGTAAATGACAAAAGCCCTGGGCTATTTGCTAATTATTCTCTTACCTCCAGAAAGCCATTCTCAACCTTAGGAGGTTCGTTGCAAGATACAGGGTGGCAGCTGGGCATGGGGCTGCTCCACTGCCCTGTGGCCTCACAGGTGCTCTTCTTCTCCCCTTTAATGTAGAACCCCTTGTTGCAGCTATAAGCCACCATGGCTCCAAAGCTGTAGTTGGACCCGCTTGCATAGCCATTCGTGATGCTCGGTGGCTCTCCGCACCGCACGGGGACGCACTGGATGGACATGGGGGAAGGGTTCCACTGCCCACCTCTCATACATTCGATCTTTGCTGAGGTGTTCAGCACAAAACCTTCCATGCATTTGAAGCTCACCACTGAGCCAGCTGCAAATTTTGCTTTGCTCACGGATTCCAAGATGCCATAGGAAACAGATGGGGGGTTTTCACAGAAATGAGCTATACAACGGGGTACATCCTGACCCTCTGGGGGAACCCACTTGCCCTGCGCATTGCAGAGGAGCTGGGAATTGTCTGCTAGGCTGTAACCATCCGAGCAGTAGTAGAATGCAATGTCTCCAAAGAGCCGATGGGCAGTTTCTGGAGAGGCGTGGTCCACGTTGGGGGGCTCATCACAGGAGACAGCCAGACACTGCTGGTTGCTTCCACTCCACTTGCCGTTGGCCAAGCATTCAATGGTGTCAGGGCCAGCAAGGGTATAGCTGTGAAATTGGGGAGGAGGAAATAATAAGTATAATGTTTGAGTAGGAGTGTTTGTATCTTCTTATTCTGTTTTTATTTCTATCTTTTCAACAATGACTTCCTTTAATTTTTGAAAATATTCTTTAAAATCCTTTATTCTTCTACTTTAAAAAGTAGAACCTCTATAAGTTGACCACTCAAGGGCCTATATCAAACTGTTCAGTGTACCAAGGTGGTCAACACAAGGACCCAGGTCCGCTCCACTGATGCGTACACATGGTGCATGTCTAGTCTATGAAAATTTGGTCACTATAAGGAGGTGGTCAACTCTGGAGGTTACCATTGGAATATTAAGCTTATTAACCAAATGACTTTCATTTGAGATACGTAAATACATCTTGATATTAATATTGATTGTCTAGAAAAAAATGAATTTATGATTTTTTGCTATATAAGCAACCCTAAGATTTATTACATGTTTTTTAAGAATAAAAGAAGGGAGTAAGCTTCTAATGGACTAAATTCAAAATTAAAATTCCATCTGTGTTTAGATAATTTTAGGTTGTTGATTGTAATGCTAGTCTTTTACTATTTGCCATATTTAGCCTAAATATAGTTCATAGCTACATACACTTACATTCAATGAACTTTAAAATGATGATTTCAATTTCAGGCTCCAACGTTTCCTATACCTTTTCTCATTTGGTTAGAGAAAAAGCTGTGCTCTGCTCTTCAAGAGGTATGAATACATTTTGCTTCAATAACTGCCAGTCTTTATGCACAAGGTGTTTGCCCATATATGGTGACAGATTGATAACTTGCAAAAATCTTAAATTACTCTCATGTACGCTCTCAGTGAGGTAGAACAAAAGATTAGGATACACAGTATTAGGATAATTGTATTTGAGTGATTCTTCTTTTCATAATCACCCTCTTACTGAAGAGAAAATTGACAGATAATTTTGAAAGACTATTTAACACCCGATCAACGCATCATTTTAATATTAATGAAAGGTAGGGGGACTAAAATGATTGAGTGCCTAATTTAATCCTGCCTTAGACATATTGGTTTCTTTGTTTTGAGACAGTAAGGTGAATGATGACTCTGACAGGTTTAGAAACTGAAGTCACATGGCTGGAGGCAGCAGAGCCGGGATGTGGATTTGGTTTATCCGATTTTGACACTTACACCTTTTTCACAACACTGCTCTGTCTCCATCTCTTTTGAAAAAATGAGGCAGGTTAGATCATCATTTCTTGGTGCCCTATACAAACTGTATTACAGTGTCACTAATCCACATTATTTAACCTGTCCATCAGCAAACAATTTTTAAAAAATTAGTTTTTTAAAACAATTTTAACTGACACATATTTATAGGGTACACTGATGCTGTAATAGTTGCACTGTGATCAGATCAGGGTAATTAGCAGCTCCATCGTCTCACATAGTTATCATTTCTTTGGGCTGGGAACATGCCCTCCCTCTAGCTCTTTGAAACTATATTATTGTTAACGATAGTCATCCCACAGTGCTATAGGACACCAGGACTTACTGTCCTACCTAGCTATAATTTTGTATCTTTTAACCAATCTCTCCCCCTATGTCTCCGACCCCTACCCTTCCCAGCCTCTTGTATCCTCTGTTCTACTTTTTAAAGTCATTAGTTTATCAAAAATTTTTCCAGAGGCCCCTTTTAGTTTTATAAAAGATCAGTTACTGTAGAGAGGTGGGAATTCCTTCATCTGAGCTGGCAATATTTATGAAGTTTATAGATTATAAACAGAGCAAGAAAAAAACTGACCGTGTATGCAGGATATATGCATCTACTTTGCCTACGGTCATACGTCAGGCTGGGAACAGAAAAATGAACTCAAAATGAACTCGTACTCATAGGCAGCCGCAGTAGCTGAGGGGGGTCTCCAGTTAGGGCCTGTTGCAATCCGTTGCTTTGGACAGGCTCAGTTCTTTGAATGAGGATCTGAACTTAATTTTTACAGGGCTTCTATCTCAAGAGGATCCAGGAAGGTATACTAAGACAGCATGCTAAAAGCATAATTTTATGATTAAAAAATCCATTATTTCTGGTTGAGTGTCGAGATTCTACTGTTCTTGCATAACATGTGCTCTGGTTAGAAGCTCCATTTAAGGAGGCTCCTGATGTTTACCAGAACCATTTACATCATTTGCTCACTTTGAACCATGCATCATTATTTTCATGGATCCCTTGATGTTATTAGTCTATTTCATTGGCTGAAGTTCACAGACATAGCCTGAGACTTCCCTAACTTATAAGGATCCATTATGCCATCTATAAAATGCTTCCTTTATTTCATGGACCAGCTGCTTTGAGGCAGAAGTATCTGCCCCCTGAACCTTCCTTATTTTTCAAAGTCTCTTGACAACACAAGAATTTGTGTTAGGTAATTTGGCAGCACATTGATAGGCCTTTGACCCCCGATCTTCTGGAAAATCTCCGTCTACTACTCCTCTCTGATGGAAAATCACAACAAATCTGCTCTATAATTGAATGGAAGATTACAACTAAATACATATTTTTTTGAATAAATGGATTTAAAGTGTACATTTTTGTCACTACCCATAACTTCTTTGAACCTACAATATCTCCTGGCCTCACCTAAGATCTTGACTTTTCTTTATGACTCTCAATTGACAATTAGTTCTTCATTAGAGAATTCCTCAGGGCCTGCTGTGTGCCTGAGTCATTTGCTTAGTGCATACGTGTGATGCCCCAAATGCATTTGCTTGTCTACATTTCTGTTGTCCTTCCTGCCCCCTGCCTACCTGATGCAGTGTAGACCCCTTCACACCTATCATTGTTGCTTAAAAGAGAAATGACTGATTTTATCCAGAGAAGGGGAAGGGGAGGAAAGGCCCCATAGATGAAATAGCTCTTAAGGGGAGTCCTGAGAGATGAGCAGTGGAAAACGAAGCATTCAAGGCAGAAAAGCAGCCAAAAGGGAGTGAGTTGCAGACGGGACTACTGGGAGCTTACAGACAATCAAGAGTGGCATGCAGATTGCCTAGGAAGGGAGCAGCAGAAATTAGGATCCCATATGCTTCTTGACAGGGTTGCCGTGATGTTTGGTGGGTGAAGATGTGGCACATGTATATTGCGTCATCTCATAAGAAACACACAAATGGTCATTGCCCCAGTCCCTGACACAAAGGTCCTGTGATTTCCCGAGTGATAGGTGCACCACTGCTGTAGACAACTGGGTAACATATCTCATGGAGAACAGAGGTTTATTCAAAATAAATACTTTCTAAAATACATTGGTCAGTCTTTTGGGACACTGAAGAAGGATATATTTTCCAAACAACAACAAAGGAATTAATGGTTAGGTATTGCCTAGATAGCCCTATAACCAGTCTCTGACCAAATTGCTATGCTATTTCATCGTGTGAGAAGCCTGAATGTGTGTTTAGATTGATAGGGGACATATTTCACCCACTTTTTTTTTAATTAAAAACTCACCTAGAGAGTGTACAGATGATGAGATATGACCATAAAGTTTGGCTAGCGAAGCAAACAGAAAAATAGGAACTGGTATAAACCTAAAATGATGGAATATTGAATTAAATTTTGTATAACATCTGTATTCTCATTCAAGAGGAACTGGGAACACCCTTGTAGACTTTTATTGAAAACCAGGCCATACATACTATAAAACAAATTATTTTATTTTCTCATTCCAAGGAAAAAAGGCCCCTTGGTATCACCGTGATGACTTAGAAGGGAACATCTGAGGGTGATCTGGCTGGAATATAGTTGCATGTGTCTGGAATATTAGCCCTAAATCCTTTGAAAAGGGGCAGAATAATTTTCAGATGCAATCTTCAGCGATTTGATTCACACACGGACTGGAAGCTTATGAGCGAGCGTGTGCCTGAGAAGCTTTATGTGACAGTTTCCTAAGCAGATTATTAGCGATTCTCTTTCAGAAGAAGAGCCTTCAAAAAGCAGCCTAAAAGATATTAATTCTTTAAGCAGCGCAATTTAATAAGAACAATAGAAAGGATAAATCTGCATCAGTAATTACTTTTGCTTTCAATGAATAATCAAAGATCCTCTCTTTATATACTTAATTATTGCATTTAGAAATTTATATTTGACAAGAATAAAAAGGGAAACCCTTGATTAGGATTTTAGGATGTCGATAACTTTTCTTCCCCTCCACCCACGAGTGTCTCATGAAGAAGTAGAAACACAAAGATGTACAAAGGAAAATGAGAAACAAATAACCACTTATATTTGGGGGCAAACAACTAAAAACCCCTAGTGTCTGAGGGCTTTGCTAAAAAATTTACAAAGATAACTGTTTTGATAGAAGAAGCATTTGGACGGCCAAGTTTAGTGTAGGATGCAGAAGAGGGGTTTCCTGCTTCTTTCCTTCCTTGGCAATTTTCACACCACTCCAACGTCTGAAAGTCTCTGCCTTGTCATCCTAAACTGGGGTGTGGATCTTGCCCCTGTAGTTTATCAAAGCACAACCCTAGTATGAGAGGAACAGACCAGTGAGACAGAGGCAAAATGCACACATGTACACCCAAGAAGCATGTGGCCATATAAGGTCATATGCACGTGGTATGCAGGGCAGTGGTCTATGCCCAGCAGGGCAGGGGTCAGTTGATGCCCCGCAGCCCCAAGTGAGAAGACAGAGTTGACAGACTGGAGAGGGAAATACCCCCCCACCCTCTCATCAGGCCAACAGCATCTCAGGAAGTGGAAGGAGACAACGAGACAGGTCATGTTCCACAAAAGCCACGACAGTGATGCCACCCTTGACTAGAACAAAATACAGGGCATGTTGACCAAGGCCAATCAACTCCTGTGGGAGGAAATAGAAAAGGAGTAAAAAGACAGAAGACGAGAAGTGACTCCCAGTTCTGGTTTTCATGGTCTGAGAACCCTCCCTATGGGATACTTGCTGAATAATAATAGAAATGATGTTACATGCGTAGCTGAGCTAACAAGGAAAAGATCCACATCTCGGAAATAAAGAGGAAATTAAAAACAGAAAAGTAAGACTGTGAATGAATGCGATGGTTGACCTTGGATTAGATGAGAAGAAAAATAGAAAGGATAGGAAATACAGCATTGGAGTTAAAATGGAGAGTAACAGCCCAGTCTCTGGCATGGCTCCATGTCCTAGATGGACATTCTCTGAAAGGGTGAACTAGAAAAATCCCACCCACGGGCCTAGTGAGATGACCAGTGAGGTATCTGTATTGGCCTGGGATCTCGGTAGAAAAACAAAATCCCTGCTTAGTTATCAATCTCCAAGTGTGTTCTTCACGTGGATTTGAGGTTAATTTATCCATTGGTAGATTTTTTTCATACAAATTTTCACTTTTATAAAAAATGGTCTCATACCCTTTAATAGTTATGTGATTTAGGTGGGCAGATTTGATTTTCGTCTTTTCAATCAAAATTGACACCAAAAGCTTCCTCAGACT
>CAUYON010167865.1:0-19020 GCA_963573935.1 Arctocebus calabarensis
TGCCTCCCAAGTAGCTGGGACTACAGGCGCCCGCCACAACACCCGGCCATTTTTTGGTTGCAGCCGTCATTGTTGTTTGGCGGGTCCTGGGGCTGGATTCGAACCTGCCAGCTCAGGTGTACGTGGCTGGCGCCTTAGCCCATTGAGCCACAGGTGCCAAGCCGATGAATTAATATTTTAAAAAGTCAAAAAAAGTTATACCCCATGACCAAGTGGGTTTTATCCCAGGGTTACAAAGTTGACTCAACATATGTAAATGTACAAATATAATGCACCACCTAAATAAAATAAAAAACAAGAAAAAAATCTTGGTGCTTACCTCTGTTCCTCTCTTCCTAAGTAAAATGTCCTTTGTGGCTTTTTTTGACTGCATTAAAAACGTGTGTAGGCAGATATCCTATCCCTTCAATGATTTTCTTAATAGCATCTGAGAACTCACCTGCTGCCTCTTGGTTGGCAGAGTTGCTTCTCCTGCTATCTTGACATTTTTAAGCCAAAAACTTCTTTATAAAATTATCAAACCATCTTTTGCTGGCATTACATTCTCCATATTTTGATCCTTTACCATCCTTTTGCTTTAAAGTGTCATATAATGGCTTCACTTTGTCTTGAATCATATTAAAGTCTATAGGCATAATTTTTAAAACTGTATTTTCATTATGAGATTAAAAGACACTTAATAAAAAGTGAAGGGTGGTGCTTATAGTTCAGTGGGTAGGGCGCCAGCAACATACACCAGGGCTGGCGGGTTCAAACCCGGCCTGGGCCTGCTAAACAACAATGACAACTGCCACAAAAAAAAAGAGTGAAAAGTTTTTGCACCTGCTGGGGTAGCTGCATTGAGGCTTCCCAAATTTCCTTTTCCTTCTTCACAGTGGTCCTTATGCTCTTTTCATTCATTGTGAAATGACAGGCAGTCACAACTGCAGACCGCAGTCTGTGGTACGTACTAACCAACTCAACTTTTCCTTGTAATGCCATAGCTTTTCTCTGCTTTTTGGGAGCACTTCCAACATCACTAATGTTCCTTGTGTGGGACCTGGGTGTTATTCAAGGTTTACGGTATCGTGCTAAATACAATGGAAAATACAGGAGAACCATGAGAGAGCCCTTCTCACAGTAACATGCACTTTACTGGAGAGACAACTGCTCACACAGGGTCGATGAGCACACGGCTTTTTAGATGGAACTCACAGCCCCTGAGGTCACCGCATCAGCAGTGGGAGGTGGCTGTGAAATGTTACAGGAATACAGTGTTAACATGATTAACTTGAAGTTACCACCATCTCTACGTTCATTCACATCTCTCTCGGCTGTGAACGGCACCGTGTAGAGTCTCCATGTGCAGGAGTTTTGATTTTAACTCTTTATAATAGATCTGTGTATAATTCATAGTAGTAAATGATAAAATAGGCTAGTATCTAAATGTTTTATGCATTCATGACATACTTTTTTTTTAAGTTTCTTCAGTATTTCTAGGCTGCACAGTTCATCTGCAAGTTTTCAAATTTCCCGAAACAAATTTCCAACATACCTATTGAAAAGAAAACGTGCATATAAGTGGACCAATGCAGTTCAAACCTGTATTATTCAAGGGTCAATTGCATTTAATTTATAAAAGTACCCTAAGTGGTGAAAATCACCTCAACTGCATTTAATTTATAGAAGTACCCTAAGTGATCACCTCACAACACACTCAATACCTCCTAACCTACCAAGAGACAGTGACGCAAAATTACAATGCTGTGTGATAAATGCTCTGGTAGAAACAGAGATATGATTTCTCTGGGAGACAGAGGAGAGGTAATCCCAGAAATCTTCCAGAAGGAGAAAAAGAGAGTTGTTTCTTGAAGGATGAGTGGAAGGAGCAGGAGGAAGGATGAGTAGGAAGAGGAAACAAGATGTTCAAAGCTGGAGATGAGATGGCACAGACGATTTAGACCCCTGGGGGTCTCAGCTGAAAATCCCCAGACCAAATCATGTGTATCACAGCCCCAGCCTCCTCCCCTGGCACATCACATCATTTTGCAGCACGTATCACACCCTGAGAGGAGATGGGACCGGCCGAAAGTATTTTCAATGTGCTCTACAGGACAGAAATTATCCGTCAATTGTTTTGAGTCCTCAGTATCTGGAATAGTGTTCAGCAAGTACTAAGTAATAAATGTTTGCTGAACTAATAAATCGACAAATAAAACGCAAGCTTCAGTATGCTGGGTCCACGCACCTACTGGATTAGTAACAGTTCAAGGCGTGGCGTAGACCTTAGAAAAGATGATGACTTTGTTTCAACAGTCAGATAAACAAACAATGCAGCCCTTGGTCTGTGTGTCCCCAATATCTTCATGTGTTTAGAAAATTGTGTGAATTTATATACATCGTATGTATGATAGCTGTAACAAAAACATAAAATCTCTCCCTGCCAATAATTCTGAGGCAAAAAGATGCCTGGGTAACGAGTGGGCAACTACCCAAGTCCTTCATAAAATCAACTGCCCACACTGTATTTTCACAAAGAATTGCCCCAGATTCTCTCAAGAAAAAGGATTTATCCTACTATGACTATACTACATTACATTATAAACACACAGTCATTGTGGGGGTAAAAAAACATACATAAGCTCTTGTATTCATGATTCACCTCAACATCCAACTTCAGACTGGACCATTTTTTGTTTGTTGAGGGTTTTTTTATTGGCCTTAATACTAAGACAGTTCCTACTCTGGCTATGGTTTGGGTTTCCTGAAACTTTTTTCCCCCAAAACTACAAATGACTAGATTAAACACCAAATTAACTTAATTTTACCTTACAACAACAAATGTAGAGTTTTAAGTGAATATTATTCTCTTTTTGCACCGTTTTCCACACAAGACCCTACAATTATTAACTGAGATGCACTTAAAACACCAACAGTTGAGGCCTGCAAAGGGGCTCCTGCTCGTACTCCCAGCACTTTAGGAGTTTGAGATCAGCCTGGGCAATCTGGCAAGAGCCCATCTCTACAAAAGAAAAAAAAAATTAAAGATTAGCTGGGTGTGGTAGTGCACACCTGTAAATTGGAAGGGTAAGGCGTAAGACCCACTCGAGCTCAGGAGTTTGAGTTTGCAGTGAGCTATGATTGGGCTAGTACACTCCAGCCTAGTTTACAAAATGAAACCCTATTTCAGGAAGGAGGGAAGGAGGAAGGGGGATACTTGAGAAGTATGCCAGCACAGCCCGTTTTGGCTCAGTGAGTAGGGCGCCGGCCCCATATACCAAGGGTGGCAGGCTCAAACCTGGCCCTGGCCGAACTGCAACAAAAAAATAGCCAGGCGTTGTGGTGGGTGCCTGTAGTCCCAGTCATTCGGGAGGCTTAGACAATAGAATCACCTAAGCCCAGGAGCTGGAGGTTGCTGTGAGCCATGAAGCCATGGCCCTCTACCAAGGGCAACAAAGTAAGACTCTGTCTCTAAAAAAAAAAAAAAAATAGACTAAATAAATAAATACCAGTTTAGCAAAAGTATAGATAGTAGGACATCAACACACTACTACTGAGACCAGAAAGATTTAGAGGAAACTAGAAAGAAATAACAAAATTAGATTTACTTGAAGAAAGCATGATGATGTTTGTGATTGAGTTTTCTTGAAAGGAGAAAAGAGGGCAGTGCCTGTGGTTCAGCGGGTAGGGCACCGGCCCCATATACCAAGGGTGGCAGGTTCAAACCTGGCCTTGGCCAAACTGCAACAAAAATATCCGGGCGTTGTGGTGAGTGCCTGTGGTACCAGCTACTCGAGAGGCTGAGGCAGGAGAATCGCCTAAGCCCAGGAGTTGGAGGTTGCTGTGAGCTGTGACACCACAGCACTCTAATAGAGTGAGACTCTGTCTCTCAAAAAAAAAGGAGAAAAGATTAAACTATTAGTCAAGTATCTTTGTTTAAACAAATTAATAATGAGACATTTAATTTTAGCAAAACAAACAACAAATACTCAACAACTAAGTAATCGTTACCCAGACCAGTGCCCTACAGTGGTTCCCCAATGTTTTCTTCCAGTAGTTTTATAGCTTCAGATCTTAAAGTTAAGTCTTTAATCCATTTTTATTTGATTTTTGTATACAGCAAGGGTTTAGCTTCATTCTTCAGCATATAGAAATATAGTTTTCCCAGCACCATTTATTGAAGAGACTGTCCTTTCCCCAGTGTATGTTTTGGGCTCTTTATCACACATTAGTTGGCTGTAATTCATAGATTTTTATTTCTGGGTTCTCTATTCTGTTCCATTGGTTTATGTTTTTGTTTCTATTCTAATATCATGCTGGTTTAGTCATCATAGGTTTGTAGTATAGTATATTTTAAAGTCAAATAGTGTAATGCCTCTAGCTTTTTTCTTTTTTTCTTAGAACTGCTTTGGCTACGTGGGGTTCCCTATAAGTTTTATAATTTTTGTTCTATTTCTGTAATGAATGTAGTTGATATTTTGACAGAAATTGCACTGAATTTATAAATCACTCTATATAACATTGATACTTCAACAATATTATTTTTTCTAATCCATGAACTTGGAAGACATTTCCATTTTCTTCCTCTCCCCTTCGATTTCTTTCATAAGTATTTTAGAGTTTCTCGTGTAGAGACTTCTTTGGTTAAATTTATTCTTAGGTGTTTTAATTTTTTTGTAGCAATTGTAAATGGGATTGCTTTCTTAATCTCTTTTTCAGATTGTTTGCTGTTGATGTATATAAATGCTGTTGATTTTTGTATTTTGATTTTGTATTCTTCAATTTTACTGAATTCATTTTTCAGTTCTTACAGTTGTGGTGGACTTCAGGGTTTTCTAAATATAAGATTATGTCATCTGCAAAGATAATCTGATTTCTTCCTTTTCAACTTGAATGACCCTTATTTCTTTGATAGGAGACTTCTTTATAATAGCTTCTATCTCATTAATCATTATTGGTTTGTTAGAGTTTTTTATTTCTTCATGGTTTAATCTTGGTAGATTGTCTGTGCCCAGAAGTTATCCATTTTCTAGGTTTTCCAGTTTTTTAAAACATTGGTATTTTTAAGTCTGTAAATAATTGTATTTCTGTGCTATCACTTGTTATGTCTCCCTTTTTGTTTCTGATTTATTTGTGCCTTTTGTTCTTTGTCTAAAAGTTTATTGACTTTGTTCATTTTTTTCAAAAAAAAACCTAACTTTTCTTTTATTTCAGAATATTACAAGGGCACACATTTTTGTTACATAATTCGCTTTTGTACATTTTAAGTCTAAGTGTGCTCCCACCCACCATGAGTGCATTGTACCAACTGGGCGTGAATTTACTAAGCCCCTCCTACCCTCTCCCACCTACTTGAGTTCCATTGAGTTTTACTTTCATAAGTTGGTCAACTAGGATCCAATCTCTTTATGTCGACCTTTTGTATTGTTTTTGTAGGCTTAATTTCGTTTCTCTGATCTTTATTATTTCTTTTCTTCTACTAAATTTTGATTTGGTTTATTTTTGTGTTTCTCTATGGTGCCTGTTTATTTGAAGTCCCTCTACTTTTTTGATGTAGGCATATCTTACTCATAAACTTTCCTCTTAGCCCTGCTTTCTCTGTATCCCATTGATTTTGGTGTGTTTTATTTATGTTTTCATTTGTTCTGAGAATTTTTTTTAATTTCCTTCTTAATTTCTTCATTAACCCATTGATCATTGAGGAACACGTTGCTTATTCTGTGTTTGTGGAGTTTTCAAGGTTCCTCTGGATATTGATTTCTAATTTTATTCCATTGTGGTCAGAAAAGATGCTTGATACAATTTTAACTTTTTAAAATTTGTTGAGACATGTTTTGTAGCCTCACATATGGCCTTTCTGAAGGATGTTCCACCCGCTGATGAAAAAAAGGTGCATTCTGTATCAGTTACGTAAATCATTTGCAAATGTCAGTTAGGCCTAGGTGGCCTAAGTATGTAGTTTAATTCTTATGTTTCTTTTTTGATTTTCTGTCTGGATGATTTGACTATTACTGAGAGTGGGGTGTTGAAGTTCTCTGCCATTATTGTATAGCAGACCATCTCTCTCTTTAGATCTGCCAATGTTGGCTTTAAATACTTTTGTGCTTCTGTGTTGGGTGTACAGATATTTATAATTGTTATATTTTCTTACTCAACTGACATCTTCATGATTATATCATTCCCTTCCTTGTCTCTTGTCACAGTCATTGACTTGTAGTCTACCTTATCTGATATAAGCATGGCTACTTGAGCTTTTTTTTTTGCTTTTGTCATGTCAGGAATATCACCTTTTTATCCCTTCATTTTGGTCTATGTGTGTATTTATAAGTAAAGTGGATTTCTTGTGGGAAGCATGTAGTTTGAGTCTTGTTTCTTATAACCATTCACTCACTCTATATATCAAAAAAATAATTTAAGAATATGAAGAAATTTAAGAATTTATACCTTTTATATTAAACCTTATTATTACAAATAGGTAAGGACTATTGCTGTTCTGTTATCTGCTTTCTGATTTTTGAAATTAACTTCTGTCTTTTTTCTTTATTACCATCTTACTTGTTAAGTAATTTTCTCTGGAGTAATATATGTTAATTTGTTGCTTTTTGTTTTTAGTGTATTTTCATTTTCTTTTCTTTTTTCTTTTTTTTTTTTTTTTTGACTTTTTGTTTTGTTTTGTTTTTTGAGATGAGGTCTATAATGCCTATGCTGGTTCAAACTCCTGGCCTCAAGCAATCCTCTCACCTCAGCAAAAAGAATAGCTGGATTGCAGGTGTTCAGCCACCATGCCCAGCCTATTTTGAGTGTATTTCTTACCGGTTTTGCTTTGTGGTTCCCACAATGCTAACCAAAAAAATCTTACAGATATTTAAAGGTATTTTAAACAGATGACAACATATCTTTAATCACAAAGAAAAGGTGGGGAAAAGGAAAAACTAAAAAAACTCTACACTTTAACTTTATAACCCCACCCTACATTTTGACTTTTTGTTGTCTCAATTTATATATTTTTATATTTACTATTTCTTAACAGGATATTGCAACTATTATTATTTTTGATAGATTTCTCATTTATTCTTTGTACCACAGTTAGGAGTGGATTGCATATAGCAATTATACTATTAGAGTATTCTGAGTTTGTCTGTGTACTTGCTTTTACCAATAGATTTTATACCTTTTATTGTTTTGTGCATTAATGGTGTTTTTCTTGCAGATTGAATAACCTTTTTTTAGCATTTCTGGTAAGATAGGTTTGATGGTGCTAAATTCTCAGCTTTTATTTATCTTGGAAAGATGGTTTCTGCTTCATATTTGAAGAATGGGCACAGTATTCTCAGTTGACAGGTTTATTCTCCCTCACTTTGAATGTGTCATCCCAATCCCTCATGGCCTGCATGAGTTCCATTGAGAAGTCCGTTTCCAGAGGAATTGAAGGTCTTTTATATGTTATTTGCTTCTTTTTCCTTGCTGGTTTTAGATCCTCTCTTTGTCCTTGACTTTTGAGAGTTTTATTATCATATTTGGGTTTAAATCTGTTTTATAATTTTTGACCTTCCTGTACCCAGAGATAGGTAGGTTGGGTAAGTAGATAGATAGACAGACAGACAAATAAACAGATACAGCTTTCTCAACTCTCAAGTTTTGGAAACTCTTCTCTTTTTTTTTTAATAAGCTCTCTACCCCTTGCTCTTGCTCAGCTCTCCCTTGAACACCAATAATTCTTAGATTCAGTCTTTTAAGATAACCTTTTGTATCTTGTAAGCATTCTTAAATCCTTTCTATCCTTCTTGGGTTTTTTCTGCTCTAGCTGCATATTTTCCAAGAGCCTGTCTTTAAGCTTATTGATTATTTCTTTCATTTGATCCATTCTGCTGTTGAGCACATCCAGTGAACTTTTCAGTTCAGCAAATATATCTCCCAGTTCCAACATCTCTGGTGAGTTTTTAAATTATTGAAATATTTTTGTTAAATTTCTACGATAACTTTCTGAGTTTATTTTCTGCATTATTTTGGAGATCATTGAGTTTCCTGAAAACTGCGGTTTTGAATTGCTGATCAGAGGGCTTGCCTGTCAGAGTCTCACTTAAGCCAGTCACAGGCTCCTGGCTGTGTCCATCTCAGGAGACCCTGGCTCCCTGTCTGCTGCTGTTTCTTATGGATTGTGTGGCCAGGGCTTTGCTTTGTAGGATTAGTTATTTATTCCAGTCTTCTCTGTCTGGCTTATTTTGGTTTTTATTGGCCATGTTTGCTTAGAGATTCCTGTTGATCTCCTTTTTTTGTTTGTTGTTTGTTTGTTTGTTTTTTGGCTGGGTCACTGCCTGTTTTGGGCACTAGATGGTGCTTTAAGCCCTGTTTCCCTCAGCTCCTACAAATATTCAGAGCATGTTCATCCTAGATGGGGGCTGAGAATACCCAGCATTGTGGAGAGGCTGCTTGGGGACATGTGCAATGCACCTCCTACAATGTTGAGCTGCTGAGCAGCACATCTAATTTAGCATCCCTTCAGGGAGAGACATAGAGCAAAGTTTCTAGGGTGCTAGTCTCATATCCTCCCTTGGTCTCTGGCTGTTCTCAGGAATTGTCTCCCTTTAGGCATGAAGTTTTCCATTAACTGAAGCAAGGACAGGTATTCTGCCAGGGAACCCAAGATGGTGGTGAAGCTGGCATCCAACTCAATCTCACTTTATTCATTATAGTAGCGGTGAGCTGGGAGAGAATTTCCCTGTGCGTGGTGTCTGAAGGAACAGCATCACAGACATGAAAGTTGAATTCTCCTAGATTCTGCACAAAGGCTTTTACTTCCCTGTGGCCTCAAGAACTGTCTCATCCTTGTATTTGAGTTTTGGGGATGTTGCTAGTGATAATCTCAATGCTGTATATAATAGAACCTCTGTAAGGTGACCACTGAAGGGACTGTAGCAAAGCGGTCAACAGATAGGGGTGGTCAGCATAAGGAACTAGGCCTACTGTACTGATATGTGGTAATGTCTGATCTATGAAAATTACACCAACTTAAGGAGGTGGTCAGTGTGGAGAGACGGTCAGCTATGGAAGTTCTGCTGTGTTCAGTTTTGGCTTTCTGTAGGGAAGTGGTTACTTCTCCTCTGCCATTTTTCATCCCCATAATTTTGACAGAGAAGTTATATGTCCTTAACCAAGGAATAGGTCTGTCAGCAAAAAGATTCTCTAATGTAATTAGATAAAACATTTATCAAGAATAAAACCAATTACTCATAAATAATCTATTAATCTTAAATTTAAAAACTACTATAAATTATTCACATGGTACTTTGTAACACTGACATTAGGCAATAAAGAAGGTGTTTGATAGCTAAAGAAAACCACTCCTTTGTAAATTGTTGAGAAATGTAACTGGATGAAAGTCAACATTCTGTGCATGAGAGATAGTGAGAAAAACACTAGCCACTTTGCAGATTTACTACATAGTAAGTACGCTGACATATTATTGCATTTAATTCTCCCAATAACTGCAAGATGATGTTACTGTTGTTACTGAAGATAAAGGCTTTAGACTTTGTAGTTAATGAAAGAATAAGACAAGATTGGTCCCACTTGCAATTCTTGCCTTATCAGTTCAACTGATTGTAATTTTAAAAACTGGTAATGTTTCACAATTTGATAAGTTAGTTGCAATTAAGTATACAAATTACTTATCAAACAGCTTACAAGTAATGAAAACACAAATATTCTATTTGCTAAGGTTTAAAAATTAATTTCATGCAACCAGTATGAAGAAGTGTGTCTCTCCAATTATCAGCTACTATTCAGACTCTCAGAACATTAAAGTAGGACATTAAATCCTGAAAACTAATGGAATTTTTTTCAGTTTCAATTCTGATAACTAGTAACTAGGCAAATTATTTTACGAATGCAACCAGACAACTGTCAAATTCCTTTTCAAGTCTGACAGTATTTAAGTTTCATAAAGATATTTAAAAGGTCTTCTTATGTCATAGGACAGAGGTCAACTTTCCAAATGCCAGCTAAAAAAGAATATAGAAATAAAGTTTATATTATGTATATCTTATTTTTAAACAATTTTTCCATCTGAATTATGCAAATCAAACTAATTGGAAATATATTTACAGAATTCTTCATGTTACCAGAAAGAATGAGGTGGTGTCCAATTCACTGGTACTTGGGATTCCAGATCCAGAGTCTGTCACAATTATTGTCACAGTGTTGTACCTTAAGAGTGGTTTAAGACACTGCCAATCTTAGTGAACTTGCAAAGAAGCCCAAAACACAAGTATCCTAGAGAAACTAGAAAGTTCCCACAAAAATAAAAAATAATTAAAGAATTTAAGTCCAGGAGTTAATAATGAAACTGAGAGCAAATAACAACAGAAATTAACCATTCATTGGTCATCATTGGAGAAAATCAGAAAAGTAATCCTTTATATTGAAAACTTATAAATAAAGAAAAAGAATTAAGTATTTGCCCGTGTCTTTCTTATACTGTTAAGTTCCTCAAAACATGCAAATAGTGAGGAGTGGGTTTTACTTACAGAATTAACCCAGCTTATGAATAAAGGTAAAATAGAATTTTAAAATTATTGTTGTGAATTAATGAATCTATACAATAATTATCAGTGGTTACTATTGTATCTGATTAAGTCTCCATATAAAATTTCCAATGTATGGGAAATAAAGAGAAGAATATATTAAATGACACTATGGAAGTGCAATAAAAAAATAAAGACCAAGAGAAACTATGAAACAAATTACCCAATTTCTTTAACAAATAATTGAAAAAAAAAGAGGAAGAGGAGACAGTAGAATAAAAGAAAGAGAAATCACAGGGAATGGGGCAGAGTTAACCCCTCAGTGTCCTGCCTCGATGAGGGGCAGAATTAACTCCAGATTAAACAGTGCTTTGATTCTCTTGCCTAACAAAACTTAAAAAACAAGATCTGGAAAAATCAAGCTGATTTCAAATAATTTATCTGTGTCCCAGAACTAAGCTCAAGAATATTTTCAGGAATATAAAACATCTAGCATCTGATAAGGTAAGCTTTATAATGTGTGATATTCGATCAACGAAGAGTAAGCTGGGTATAGTGGCATGCGCCGTAGTCCCAGTTACTAGGAGCCAAGGAGTTCAAGGCCACACAGTGAGAGGAGTCAGGCAGAGAAGCAGGAAAATATAGTCCATGAAGAGGGAACAAAATCAATCAATTGAAACCAGTCCAGAACTGACACAAAAGTCAAAATTCATAGACAAGGATATTTGGGAAAGTTGCTGTAATACACTCTAGATGGTGGAGGAAAGATTGATCATGTTAAATAGGGAAATAGAAAATATTTAAAAGACTCAATTCAGACTTCTAGAAATCAAATTACAATGTTTGCAATGAAAAATATACTGAATGGGACTAAGAGATTAGCGACATTTCAGAAGAAAAGATTACTGAATTTGAAGATGTCGCAATAGAAATTATCTACAGTAAAACACAGAAAAAGACTAAAAACCAAAATTCCACAAAATCTGTGAGCTGTGGGACAACTATAAATGAGCTAAACTATGTACAATTAGTGTCCCAAAAGGAGAAGGGATGGAAAGAGATACAGAAAAAAATGAATAAATAATGGCTGAGAAATTTCCAAATTTGACAAAAACTTTTCTCACAAATACAAGAATCCCAATCAACCTCAAGCACAAGAAACATGAAGGGTGCTATACTAATGCACATCATAATTGATTTGCTTAAAACCAGTGATAAAAAGAGTATCTTTTTTCTTTTTAAGTCATGGGAAAAAGCATGACTACAGAAGAACAAATAGAATGGGAGCAGGTGGCGCCCATAGCTCAGTGGGTAGGGTGGAGGCCACATACCCTGAGGCTGGCAGGTTCCAACCTAGCCCAGGCCAGCTAAAATCAACAATGACAACTGCAGCAAAAAAGAGAAGCTGGGCATTGTGCCAGGCACCTGTAGTCCCAGCTACTTGGGAGGCTGAGGCAAGAGAATCTCTGAAGCCTAAGAGTTTGAGGTTGCTGTGAACTGTGATGCCCCAGCACTCTACTGAGGGTGACAACGTGAGACTCTGTCTCAAAAAAAAAAAAAAAGAATGAGAGAAGATTTCTTGTTGGAAACAACACCAGCCTAAAGGCAAGGAAGCATGATTTTTAAATCATTGAAAGAAAAACAATTACCAATGCAGAATTCTATAGCTAGAAAAATATATTTCAAAAAGAAAAGGGACATGAAGGCTTTTCTTTCATAAAAGATCTGAAAGAATTCATCACCAGGAAAACTACATTGTAAGATATGTCAAAGGAAATTCTTCAAAGAAAAAGAATTATACTAGGTGGAAACTTGGTCCTACACAAAAGAGTAAAAAAGTCTCAAAAATGGCAACACACAGAATAGTTATAATTAGCAAATCAATAAAGGGATGAAATGAAAGTATTAAAATTAATCAAGAAGGTAGAAAAACAGAAGGATGAACAGACATGATAAATAGAAAACAAATAGCGAATCCTATATTAATAACCACATTCAATTTAAATGGACCGAGATAGGAAGATTGTCAGAGTAAATCTTTTAAAAATCACAACCTAAGCATATCCAAAACCATACTTCAAATGAAAGCACAAGTAAGTTAAGAGTAAAAGACATAGCATATTAACACTAATCCAAAAAAAGGTGGAGTTGTTCTCTTAGGATAAGAAAAGGTAGTTTTTCAAACAAAGAATATTATTGGGGTCAGTAAGGGTAATTTTATAATGATAAAAGGGCCAATTCAAGAGGACATAACAATCGTAAACCCTTAGGTTCCTCAGAACTTCACAGTACCCACAGTAAATTGCGAAAAAAACGCCAAGGAGAAAGACAGGAATCCACAATTATTGTCAGTGCTGTCAGTAATTAATGTTCTAAGTAGAAAATGTTAGACAAGCAGCCATAGCAACTAGATCTGACTGAAATTTATAGAATCTCAATCCAGCAACAGAATACACGTTCTTTTCAAACACACATACAACATTTACCAAAATAGTGTGAAATTCTAGATCCTAAAACAGGGATCAGCAAATGTAAAGGGCTTCATGTCACATAAAGTATGCTGTCTGACCAAAATGAAATGAAGAATTGAAATCAGAAAGGTACCTGGACAAATCTCCAAACATACTGAAACTAAATAAACACCCTTCTAAACCTCTTGTATCAAAGAAGAGAAATCAAACAGTATTGTAAAATAAATTAAAATAAAAGCATAACACACCAAAGACTGTGAATATAGCTAAAGCAGTACTTAGAGGGAAATTTGTGGCATTAAATTCCTCTAATAAAAAGTTGGAAAATCTCAAACTAATAACCTCAGCTGCCACCTAAGAATAAAGAAAGCTTTCAAGTTAATGACCCAAGCTGCCACTTTAAGAAGCCAGAGAGAAAAGAGCAGATTAAGCCTGAATTTAATAAAAGAAAGGAAATAATGATAGTCAGAATAAAAATCACTGACATCAAAATCAGAAAAGCAACAGAGATAATTGATGAAACCAAAAACTAGTTCTTCTAAAAATCAATAATATTGATAAATTCTTAGCCAGACCAGTCAGAGAGTGGCATGATCCCGCACTATACAGATATTAAAAGGATAGTAAGGAAATATAATGAATAATTTTGAGGCTAGAAATTTGACAAACTTGATTAAATGAACAAAATCATTGAAAGACACAAACTACCAAAGCTTACTCAGAAGGAAATAGATAACCTGAATAGACTTGCATCTATGAAAGAATAAAACATATAGTTTAAAATTGTCCCACAAAGAAAATGTCAGAACGAAAAAAAAAAAAAAAAGGCTTCACTGATAAATCACACCAAACATCCAAAAAAAAAAAAAAAATTCTCTACTAACTCTTCCAGAACATTAAAGAGTGGGCTACTTACCCAATTAATTAGGCCAGCATTATGTTAATATCAAAATGAGACAAAAATATTATGAGTAAAGAAAGCTATAGACTAACATCCTTCATATATGTGGATGCAAAAATTTTTAACAAAGTCTTAGCAAATTAAGTCTCATAATATATTAAAGGAACAACACATGATTATCAAGTAGAAATGCAAAATTCACTTAACTATGAAAATCAATGTAATTCATTGTTTCAGTTGTCTAAAAAATAAAAATCATAGTTTGACATGGTGGTATGTGCCTGTAGTGCCAGCTACTCAGGAGGCTGAGGAGGGAGGATTGCTTAAGCCTAGAAGTTCAAGGCCACAGAGAGCTATGATTGTGTCCACTATACTTCAGCCTCGACAACAGACCAAGACTTCACCATCATAAAAAATAAATAACATGAAATAAAATGAAAGCCATATGATCATCTCCATAGATGTAAACAAGGCATTGACCTAAATGTGAAACTAGATAACTTCTGGATGAAAATATAGCAAAGATTCCTGTGACTGTTTTGTTGCATAAAGATTTCTTAAATATGACACAAAAAGCATGGTCCATTAAAATAAATTGATAAAATGGACCTCATAAAATGTTAAATATCTTCTCTTCAAAAGGCACTATTAAGACAATGAGAAGCTGCCGCAGACTGGGAAGAAAATATTTGCCAATTATCTATTATCTGGTAATAGGCTTTTATCCAGAAAATATTTTAAAACACAAACATACTCAAAACTCAATAATAAGAAAATGATCCATGCAATGTTAAAACACAAGTAGAATATTGGAACAGGCATTTCATGTAAGAAGATATATGAATGGTAAATAAATAAATCAAAAGATGTTTGACATGATGGATCATTGAGGAAATACCATCTGAAAACCAATGTGACAGCGCTCTCTCCAACTGGAGTGGTGACATCTTAAACACAACCATACCAAGAGATATTGATGGCCCTGAGTGCCTTGAACTGTTGTATGCTACTTCTAGAAATGTAGAATGATAAAAACCACCTTGGAAAACAGTTGGACAATCTCTTATGTAGTTAAAAGTGCACCTAACACATTGATACAGGACAAGTAGCATCTCAGCCAGCTCGTGGAGCTGGGGGGCGTGGACCAGCTGCCTCCACCTGTGTAGTGTTGGTGCGGTGGCAGTGAGGGGGGCCCCATTTCCTAGACCTAGGAATGAAAGGGATTGTAGCCATTCATTCATGACCCAGATATGACACAGACATGTTCCAGACATGATGTCCCAGACAAGATCCAAACATGTCCCAGACATGCTAAATGTAACTACCAAGCCCCACTAAATGTAACTACCGAGGGCCCCATGTGACTATATACACCCCCAGACTAAGAGCCCAGAGACAGACAGACAGAGAGAGCTTTTCTCTCCCAACTTGGGTTTTCTCTGTCAGGAGCTCTGGCGATGCTGTAAATAAATCCTGTCTTACCACTGATCTGTGGTCCGCGGATTCATTCTTCGAATCACTGAGACCAAGAACCTACTGAAGAGCGAAATTACGGTATCAATATGACCCAGCCATTTCACTCATAGGTTTTTAAACAAGAGAAATAAAAAAGTTTCTCCAAACAAAGACTTGCACACAGTAATTAGGGAGAAAGGTAATCAAATATCCCTTAATAGATGAGGAGATGAATGAATTATGGTATATAATTGCACTAGACTGCTACTCGACAATAAAAATGGAATTAATTATTGATACATGCATTAACACAAATGAGAATCAAAATAATTGGAGGTGAATGACCAGGTGTAAGAATCCGGAACACATAAAAGAGTATGACACCTATAATGCAATTTACATCAAATTCTAGGAAAATTAAACTAACCTGCATTGACAGAAAGCAGATCAGTGATTTCCTAGGGACAGAGGGACCAGGCAGGGAGGCACAGGGAAACTTTTGGAATGATAGATCTATTCATTATCTTAACTGCTGTAGTAGTTTTACAAGTGTAGACCTATGTCAAAACTTTCAAATCATACACTTCAAATATGTTCAGTTAATGTGTGTCAATTATACTTCAATACATCTGTAAATAAATACATACATTAATAAATTTTAAATATGTGTAAACTATATATGGAAAGCTACATCCTAGAGTGTGATTACATTTGTTCAGACTTTCAGCAGGTCTGGAAGGCACCACCTCCCGGGCAGCCCGGCCCAGGGCAAGGGCAGGGGGGCACCTCAGGCTCCCCCAGACCCTTCTCTCTTGCTCTGGCTCTCCGTCCTCTCCCCGTGACACTGGGGGGGCCACCTAGGTCCAGGCACATTACTGCAACGCGCTGCTCGTTGTGTCCCGTCTGGAGTCTGCTCTCTGCAGCCCTACGCAGTGTTTGCTCAGGCCACGCTTTCAAAGTCTCACCATTTTCTTGCAGATAAAACCCAGACTCCCTAGCTAGATCTATCAGGCCCTCCTTTACCCGACTCCAATTCACAACCCCTGGGTAAAATCCGAACAAACTCCCGACCACCACCAGCCACTTCATATTCATAAGCTTCCTGGACATGGCCTGTTGTTTTGGACCATCAAACCTGTATTCAGGCTTCTCCCCACCACTCCCCTTTTCCCCCTGGAAATTACAGCCAAGCGCCCCCTCCTTCAGTAACAACCGTCCCGGCGTGCACCCCTAGCCCTGCAGCAGGTGGGTTAGCCGTAACCCCTTCTCCTTTGGGCTCCCGCAGGGGCTGTGTCAGGCAGAAAACTCTGACCACCACACACGCAGCATTTCGTGACGCGCTGCACGTTTTTGTGTCTGTCTCTGTCTCCCGGTAGAGTCCAAGGTCGGTAGAGCCCAGACCACGGCAGGCCTGCCTCCCTCCACACCCGGTCACCCCGCGGCTGTGAGTCCCCTCGCCACAAGTCAATCCCCCAACCAATTCACAGAATGTACTTGTTTCTTTTAGCCGTTTACTTGCAGCTGTTTTGGTTTTTATTTTGTCTTTAGAATGCCATTCTAAGGTAAGTACACTTTTCCTCTGTCCGTATTTCCTTTTCATTAGTGAGACGACGTCTTCCTGAGGAGAACTCATTCCCATGAGTCATTTCTGAGTTAGGATGGGCAGAATTTTCAGAAGAACACACACCAGTGTTTTATTGTTTGCATTTTTCAAATACTAAGTGTACACCTGTTAGTGTACAATTAAGCAAATTAGCTATATGCTAAAACTCTTTATTAAATGAAGCGTTCGAACACAGCACTTAACTTCGGGACAGCATTATAGCGCAGCACTGGTTGTTGAGTCGGCCTCTCAAAATCCTATATCACACCATCTTCAGCATTATTCCAGACTTCCAGGTCCTAGAAACTTGAGGGGGGGGGGCATTCCCTCCTGTTTCTTGATCTTGGAAAAAGACTTAGACCAATTTTGAAATATGCTAAGCTTTAGAGGAAACAACCCACAGACCACAAGGTCCCCCTCGAACTGCCCCCTGGAAGGAAGGACTTTCCATCCTGACACCCACTTCTGCTTGAAATCCCCAGAACTCTACTAGGACTTCACGAAGGTGCTTTTACTTCCTCCTGTGAGAACTGCAGTTACCGGGCCTTCCCTTCCCTTTCCTCCTTCCCCCTACAAACACACTCGTCCGTATACACCCAGGCATACATGCATAGACAGACACACAGACACATTCATACACACACACAGTGCACACACACACAAACACACATGCTCACACAGACACATTCATACACACACATGCATACACAGACACAAACAGACATGCACAAACATACAGACACACTCATACACACACATGCATACACGGACACAGACATGCACAAACTTACAGACACACTCATACACACACATGCATACACGGACACAGACATGCACAAACATACAGACACACAGACACACTCATACACACACATGCATACACAGACACAGACATGCACAAACAGACACACAGACACATTCATACACACACAGTGCACACAGACACACATGTACACATACACAAAGCACACAAACACACTTACACTAAACTACTGGAGGGCAAGTCCGTGTTCCCACAACAATCTCCATAGCAGGGACAGCAGGGGAAATACAGCACTAATTACAAAAGCATGGCTTCTGCACCTTGCCTATTTATGTTGACTATATTTAGAGTCTGTTTTTGATTAAGAAAATGTATCTAAACTGATCTTGCCTACTTCATATTTTACAACTTCTCCCTGCTAAAATCCTGCTCCAAGCACTAATTCAGAAATCCTCATGGGGCACGTGAACCGCAAATTTACATTAAACAGACACTGGCTTCATGTTGCCAAAAATATAAAATCATGATTAGCCAAAAACTTAGACACAAGAGCACAGCCTATTCCCTACATCACCGTTAGTGGATTCTCTCTAAAGCTCAGGCAAATCCTGTCACTTTCCGTTCCCCAGAAGAGAGGGGTTTACCCCAGGGCAGAAGTTTCACAGCTAGTGAACACAGTAAGGTCGCCACCACGGACAGCGCGGGCTGGAGGCGGGACGCACGGACTGACCTCCGCGCGGACACAGAGGGCGGCGGGCGGCGCCGTGGAGGGCGGGCGGACCGGCGGGCCGGAGGGCAGTGCTCGCCCCGGCCGCCAGGGGGAGCCGCGCCCCCGCCGTTCAGGAGGAGTCCCGGAAGAGCCGTCCCACTGAGGTCGGGTCCCTTTGGGAACTATTTCTCCAAAAACAAATCAGGAAAAACCCGAGACCCTGGACAAATCTGGGTTTTCATCTAGACTTTTCCTTGTTTCAGATTGCAGCTGTCGTTAGTGGGGAAGCCTGACGGATCTGGGGCCCGCGGTCTGCAGACCCCGCGCCGCATCACGCAGGGACGGTCCCAGCGACTCAGGGTCATGGACCAACTTCATTCAGGGCCGCGGCTCACACCCTAATCCCGGCACCCGGGAGGCCCAGGCAAGCGGGTTCGAGACCAGCCTAAGCAAAAAGCGACCGTAATAACCAAGCCCCCTGCCCCTGCTACTAATCCCCCAACCCATAGATTTAAAGAATATAACAAACCCTTTACCCTTCAAAGGGGAAGTGTTTTGTGTCTTAGCCCCAGCCCCCACAAGGGCGGAGGAGCTAAATTCTGGAAGAAGAGATAAG